>OMLI01014816.1:20865-35025 GCA_900302605.1 Rondeletia loricata
TATATAATATAATAATAAAATAAGATAACATGTTTTGCCATGTGTTGTTTGTTTTACTCTCTGTTACAGTCCAGCAGCAAAGCTAGTTATGGAGCTAATATAATTTCACATTAGCAAAAATTCTTATATTTAATATTGCTGTTATCATTATTGTAATAGTTAGCTGCAGCTTTGGATTATTTGGTCACTATTTCGTTCAGATGCATTTTTGTTTTGTTTGCCATTAAATGGTCATCATGACCCGAGGTGTTTCTTTTGGGTAATTTAAAACCAACTACAACAGCACAATACAGAGTTTACACTGATTACACCTCTGAGAACATGTGGTGCCTAACAGATCCAAAAAGTTTTATCACTACAACAAAGATCTCAAGCTGTTTCAGGGTGCTTTGAAGAACTTTTAGCATTCCTCTGGGATGACATTTATAGCTGTATTTGCCATTATGTTGTGTATCCATTTAATGTACTACATCAATACTTAAATGTAATACTTTATCAGGTGACTTTATCACAGTTCTGATCCATATACAACTGTTGTCATGAGTAGTCAAATTAATCAGTTAGTTTTTGTTAAAAATCTAATCAGTGAATATATATATTGACGTGTCCATCCATCCATTTTCTAGCCACTTATCCGGGTCAGGGTCGCAGTGGCAACAGGGCGAGCAGAGCAGCCCAGACATCCTTTTCCCCAGCAACTTGCTGGGAGATGTAGTCCCTCCAGCCTGTCCTGGGTCTGCCCCGAGGTCTCCTCCAAAGGGAACACCCCCAAAGGGAGGCGCCCGGGGGGTGTCCTGACCAGGTGCCAGGGGGGCGTCCTGACTAGGTGCCCGGGGGGCGTCCTGACCAGGTGCACAAACCGCCTCAACTGGCTCCTCTCAATGTGGAGGAGCAGCAGCTCCATAGTAGGCCTACGTATTTTGTGTACATACAGACAGAAAATTGTCTTTGGATGGACATAGTAGGTGTCAAAGTATTAATAATGTAGTGATTTGCCAATAGTTGATAAGGCCCCATTCATTACCAGGGGATTCTTTCTCCACTTTCTGTCTGGCAATGGTCAAAAGGCTGAAAAACTCATTCATTTTACTTCATTTGGTTAGTCGAGAGGCAGTTTCTGTATTTCAGTACTTCAGGTTTAGTTTTAGTTGTCTATAATAAACGTACACACCAGTATGCAGCTCTGTAGGGCTTTTCTCCTCATGGAAAGCACACATCAGTCCACTGCCTTCTACTTTTAAGACTGTGAGAGTTAATGGTCCGCTGCGAATGGGATGCAATCTGGATGTGTCGAGTATCTTCCAATGCAATGACAACTCAAGATAAAGTAAAAACAATCCCGTAACATATCACTGGGAGAGTGAGGAATTCTGATATTGTTGCAGTTTGAGGAATTGCACACATGCCTCTGTTATCAGGATTTTAGGATGTACATCGATGGTTACCTGCTTATGATGCAGCGGAAGCTCAAGAGAACAAATATGATTGCGGTGCAGTAGGTATGACCCTTTATTTTGTTGTTTGTGTGACTGTTGATATTCAGTTTTCAGCGCATTAGTCATTTTGAATTATGATTCATAAAAAGTGTATGAGGATGTTTGCAAAGGCAGTGTAATCAGTCCACATGCACCAGTGGTGAGTGGTGGTGTTCATCCATCTGAGAAATCCTAATAAACAAATGCTGATTTGCCCTTTTCCTGCTTTCAGTGCATTGCGTCTCATATTTCATTACCTCTCTTCCCAGATCCATTTGAGTTATCGCATTACAACGGATGAAAAAACATAGATTTCCTGACATATACTGTATATTCCTTGCTGCTGAAGTCTGACTACGAATTACAGTCATGTCAGAAAAGAGTGGGGGCTACAGAGTCTCCACGGGTGGCTCAGTATGTGGCAGCCATCCACATGTCACTGGCAGATTTTCATGTCTTTTACTTCAGAATCTGTCATTGGCAAGTTGTCATATCTTTACTTACAAATCTTTCAAGTGAAGTTTCAGTTGATCCCAACAACAAAGTTATTTTTGAAAGGCGTACTCCAGACTTTATATCACCGTGTACATTTTTAGATATATTCACATAGATTCTGTGCCAGACACTTGTGTAGGAAGTTCTGGCAATGTTGTGGCAATTCCTACTGGTCGCCAATAGAGGTCCTAGATTAGTTAATGCCCATTTAAGAAACCTTTTTAAAGGCCCTATATGTAAATTTTCGGCCCAAATTAACATTCATTACGTGTTTTTTATTGCCAATGAGTGAATTCTCCGTAACTAATGAGAACTAATGAGACCAGCCGCGTCTCTCTCTGTTCAACCGTTCAGGACTGGGGAGGACTCGAGCCGAGTTTTCGCGGCAAATCTACCGGATGTGACGTTATGCGCGTTCCCGAGCCTGCCTCTCACACACACACACACACACACACACACACACGGGGCACGCACGAGCCAGGAGCGTGTGTAAGAGACTGACTGCAGTTCCCCTAACGGCCACCGGTGTCAGTAAGAGTAACAATTTACATATAGGGCCTTTAAGACTTTAAATACTGTTAAATACATTGTCAACTTTTCTATCATGTTCTGTCTGTTCTTGTTTTAAAGGCACAGCCAATCAGCTTGTACGCCCCAAAAAAAATGTATATCCAAAACATCAAATCACTAAAAACATAAACAAACCCACTAGTTGGGTGACAGCGTTTCACTTCGGGGCGCCGTACTGCAATGACAGGGGCTTTAAAGGGGAAGGGCTAACAATGGAAACATCTGTCTACCAATTATTTGATACTGAATGTAGTGAAGCCTTCCTTCACTACCACAATAGACGCAGATGAGATACACGGACAGATGACTACAACTGTCTTGGAACTAATCTAATTATTTAACATGACTGCTGAAGATTATCGTTTTAGTTTTTTGGGTATAATTGGATTAAATTATCATTATTTGTTTAGATTTTCAAGCAAACGTTTGGTAGCTTCGTCATAGGATTTGAGTAAACTGTAATTTGTCATGAACTGATGGTGCAGCTGGAGCTGTATGACGTTAACACAAACTATTTATGGATACACCAGACAAAAAATGAGCACTAAGCTTGTTTTACTGCTTACTGGCAAAATACAAACACATCAGCTTATATGTGGCCTATTTTCAAATCCGGTTGGAATTTGACTCATGGTTATGCCATGTGATAACCTTAATCACTGGTTTAACCTATTTTGTCAAGGCATGAGCAATTGTACTCTTAAGTTTGGGAGTGCAGCAATTTAAAGATTCAGATCAGGGGAATACCAGCAGGAAACAAGGCTTGGATTTATGCAAGAACCCATGACAGATTTTGTTTATTCAGCCTTAGTTGGCCTCCGATATTGATGAGGCAGTTACTGATGCATTTGGATGATAACATAGTGAAGTATCTGTGAAACTCTGACTTGGCTTCTGTAAACCAGAGCTCCTTCCTCCAAGAGCCATGAAACTGGGACGATCTGGGGAAAAGAGATCGGACATTAGACCAGTGCTAAATGCATTATGAGTCCTGAGTGAACTCCCATCTGCCTCCCGTCCCGCATCATCGTAATGTGAGCCCTGTTAGGCCTGTGAGCACTTAGCACTTCACGGGCTTACCCGTCTCACTTCTGCACCTCATGTACAGTATGATGTCTTGTTGGTGTTACGTGTCTTGTATGATATGTTGGCTATGTGTTTATAAATTAATTTCGTTGACACCTTATGGAAGCACTATTCCATTTATGTATTTGAATATGCACAAATGGCAATAATTGTACTGAACAGACTTGAGGAGTCTGACATTTAACACTGAATATCAATTATTTAGCCAAATCACAACAGGTCACATAAGACTTTTTGCCAAAGCTGAACTGTGGACTCTAAATGAGTCAGAGGACAAAATGTTATGTACCACAGCTGAAACGCAGATGGCCATGAGCTTTGCTCGAACCATCACTCACTGCTCACTCACAGGTTAGCATGCCAACCGAGTCAGAGGCTTGTCACAGTACACCGGTCAGTTTGGCGAGCTATCCCGCAGCATAAAGTCTAATTGTTCCATGTGTTGGATAAGTCTGAATAACTGGGATGAGCGTAATAAGCACTGTAGGCCATGTAGTTGATGAGGTTCCAACTATATTTGGGTGTTTTTGCTGGATTGTTCAGTAGGCTCTTGCGGGGGGAAAAAACCAGTGCAGAATGTAGATGTAAGAAAACCCTGTACGTTCCAACATGCTGTCACACAAAGAGTCTAAATCAAGCTTAAAGGAAAAATCCACCCTAAAACACTTGAACACTGTTTTAAAAAACAGCTATCGGTGATGTACCTTGCATTTCTGGGTCCATTTGGTTATTTGCTGGTGTATTTTTCTTATTCCCGTGGATAACTGGCCAAATGTAGACGACGTGATGCCACATTGAGATATTTTTCTAGTGTAGCCACAATGGAGTTTTTCAGCTATAAACGTCAGGTTTTGGTGTCAGTCCCTCAGAATCAAAGAGCAAGGGCTTCTTTCTAGATTCACCATTTTGCACCAACGTTCAACAATCATACAGTAGAAGAGGAAGAAGTACCAGTTTCTCCACTGACAGTAGCCACAATAGACCAGAATGCAATGCAGCTACAAGACATGTTGTGTTTGAGTAAGGGGCATGGGCACAATCATAGACACACCCCAATGTTCACGAACTAGTTGGCTAGCTAGCTATATTTATATACCCATATGTCCACCTTTGATTGTAAGCAATAAGTTCATGCTCATTCTCTGTGCATTCTGGGAAATGTAGAAAATCACTAACTGAAGTAGACGAGGCAGGTTGAGGGAAAGTGGGTACGGCAAAAAAGTAAATTACAACACTAATCACAAAATAACTCCTGAAATACACTGAACATCACAGACGGATGATATCTAACAGTGTAAGAGTATCTGAGGGCAAACAAGCAAACTGCAGACTGAAACATCACTACCTCAAATCCCTGCACTATGTGAGACAATCTGAACCAGTGTTGCTCTGCTCACTCCGGCACAAATTGCCTTTCATGTTTCCTGGAACAAGGCATTTATCCCCAAATCACTCTGGTGGAGCTAATCAGTGGTCAGCAGTAGAGGCAGAGGGCTTTTATATTGGCAGCGCTCAGGTTTGAATCAGTGTGTGTAACTCAACTTCCTCCTGGAACCGCTCCAGTAGGTAATTGCTGTAAATAAGGTGTTCCTTGTCAGTTTACCTGAATTAATAAAGACGAATGAGAAACGGCTTTGAGAGCATTTACTAGTAACTATAATTGGTGCTTACACTGACAATCTGCCAGCAGTCAGTTTTGCAGCCATTTGATTTATGTGCAAAATGAAAAGGTAATAAACGGGCATAACCAGAACAACGAGCCCAGAACTCTTTTTCCCCAGACATTTCTGCCATCGCTAACGTGCCGTCTGCTGCCCGTTGACTCCTCATTTCAGAGCTATTGGAGGGTAGAACATTATGTTAATCTCTCACAGAGCCATGGCTGGGCTATATTAATAATTGCACCTGTGATAATGATAGAGCCATAGCCTCATTTCAGCACCGAAGTGGCACAAGGTTTTCATGTTCTGCCTGCTGAGGACACAAATGTAACTTTGATGCAAAAGCCATTTCTGTTTCTATTCTGATTTTTATTTTTTTTTCTGCCTCCGTAGCCGGCCAGTGATAAGACGTGAAGAAACACTCAAATGCTTGCATGGATATTGCCATTGGAAATTAGGCCATTCATAATCAGTGAATTGAATCGGTTTTGATTAAGGTCACGCAAAGGCCAGAACTTTGTTATCATGATTCATAACAGGAGTTATGTCAGAGTGCATGCGAAGGGTCCAATACATAAGAAGGTATGGGTGAATCATCTTGTATTATTACATTACCAGTCGGCCCTTTACTGAGTTATAACTTTAAATTAATAACTGTGAACCTGCTCCCCAGCATTGGGCCCCCACAAGTCATTTGAACTCCTACCAATGTGCATTTTGATCCTCTGACACTAACACAGTTATATAACGTAAGTAAGGTAACACTTTACAATAAGGTACAGAATCCTTCATCCGAATAAGGAACAAATCAGGAACAAACTGCTAGTTAATGAATAGTTAACAAGTAGTTCCTGAATAACTCTGGATCAAATACTATATAGTAGAGAATGATAAGTTACTTAAGAACAGACTGGTTAATGAACCAGTATCTAATGATTAGTTATTCAGTTAACTATTCATTAACTAGCAGTTCGTTCCTGATTTGTTCCTTTCTCGTTCCTCGGTAGAGTTTTCTTTCTTTCTTCTTCTTTCTTTGTGTGGCTTGGATCAGTTAACACCAGGAAAGCAGACGGCTTCATAGACAGAAAGTGAAAACAGTTATTAAGGAAAAGAAGGCATGGTGGGAATAATTGGGTTCGACCTTTCCAGCTCAGCATGCATCACAATTATGTAGTCTGCTGTTCTTTGAGAGTCTCAGGGATTCTCAGCACTGCAGCAGAGCAGGTTAATTATTTACTAAAGAATTAGACCTGCACTGACCATCAAAAGTCTGCAGCCCAGACCTGACCTTGGTAACTTTACATGCCAAATGCAAGGTCATAAATCACAGAGAGAGAGAAAGGATACACAGTACCCTTAACTGTGAATAGCCTATTGTTGGTGCATTTTACAATGACCTTATGAATTGGGGGAAAAAGACTGTTATTCTAAGGCTTTCTGAGTCTAGGGTTGAGTCTGCCTCTGTGCTTCGTGCTGTGGTGATGCTGGTCCTTTGTCTGGTTGTAGAGCTTGGGGAATTAAAATCAGATCCTTTTTATACCACTGTGGTCTCCCTTGTTCTTATGCATCGCACTTGACAGCTTCGTGGGTTGGGCAGATAAAGCTATGGAAACACGTGACTTGTGGGAGCGACGCTTTATAAGTATGAACCCATAGAGAGAGAGAGCGAGAGAGAGAGAGAGAGTGGAGACACTGGAGCCGGCAGCCACGCACCAGGAGCGCACACCAAGAGCGACAAGTCACTTTATATAGAAACTTCACAAACATATTTCGCATTCAGAATTAGCAAATGAAAAAATACATTTAAAACATGACTTCATTCTGATGCTAAATAATATACGCGTGCCGTTTGTCTCTCTTTCATGTAAGAGTTTTGGTTTGATGTTGCGCGCCTGACTGGGATTAACGCGCGCGGTGGAAAAGGGACATTCTGCGCACTTGGAGAATTATGTAAGGTAAATAAACCCTTTTCTCTCTTTAAAACGTTTCATTTAGGCTTCTAACGATGCTTTCCCCTTGTATTAATACTTTGCACGCTTCATCTGATTTGGACATAGGTAACTGTGCCAGCATGAAATATCATTCCCTAAAAAAACTACTTGTTTTCAGGAAATGACTTATGAAATGTGTTCTTTTTAATGTGTGGATTCATGAATGAATTTGTCCTACTTGCACCGAAATTATGGTCAGTAGGTATACAGCCTTGCATAAGTCATTAGGCTACATAATATCAGATCTGAATATTAACATTTTGCACAGATCTAAATTATGTAATATTAATTTGTGATATTCTGTTTTCATAATTCTCTTTATTGTTTGAAAAGGTATGTCCCTAAACGGGGCATGTGTGAATATATTGATTTAAACAGAGGTAGTAGCATATATCTTTTGCAATACTATTCCTTCCTGCTATTGACAGGCAGGAATTGCATTGCATGCCTATCGTTTATCATGTGTTTCTAGATCTGGCTGGGGAAATAAATGCTGTCTTTATTTGCAGGCCTATTTACCTATATGTTCTCAAGCTCGTGTTCCTTGTACATGTTGATATATGTAGGTTTCTTGATCTTGAAAAGTTAGCGCACAGTAGTGAATAATCTTCTGTGAGTTGTCAACCAGAGCCTGATCTCTAAATGCTGAAAACAACAGCCAGATGATGAGATTTCTCGCCCAGCCCTCATAGGAATCCTATAAAATGTCATATCTCTGTATAAAAATAATTCAAATCTAGACAATTATAGGAAAAAATTATAGAATTGCGTATTTTGAAATATTTGCTCTGTAATGTTTGTATGATGTGAAGGTCATTTCCAGTTGATGTTATGAATATTTATGTATCAAAGGTGTACGGACTCAAATATTGCACTGCTGCAACCATACTAGAAAATACTCTCTCGTAGTATTCTCAGGATTCTCTTTTTCAATATTATGGTCGGGTTAAAAAAAGCCTGTCTGAAATGTCTTTCATCAATTTGTAGGTTGCCCAGGCGTCATCTTAGACTGCAGTATTACCCTCAGACACAGCCATGAAATCTGTGCTGGATGGTGTGGCGGACACCACCTTCCGGACTATTACCTCTGGTTTACAGTATCTGGGCTCCAACGATGCTAACTATGACGACCCCACCAATGACGTAGACTTCACTAAGGGCAGTTTCTCTCTCCAGAAGCCCTTGTCTGCTTTCCGCAGTAACTCTTTCCCAGACAAAGTGCCTCCAGATGAGGAGCTGATCCTCAAAGGCTTCCCCTTCTACCCCACCAATGCCACAGACCTGTTTGGCAACAGGAGCACGTTTGGAGATGAGGATAACAATATCCAGTGTGGGGAGAACTTCATGGACATGGAGTGCTTCATGATCCTGACTCCCAGCCAGCAGCTGGCTGTGGCTGTGATGTCGCTGACTCTGGGCACCTTCACGGTGCTGGAGAACCTGGTGGTGCTCTGCGTCATCCTGCAGTCCCGCGCCCTGCGCTGCCGGCCATCCTACCACTTCATAGGCAGTCTGGCTGTGGCTGACCTGCTGGGCAGTGTCATCTTTGTCTACAGCTTTCTGGACTTCCATGTTTTCCACAGGAAGGACAGTCCCAACGTTTTCCTCTTCAAGCTGGGTGGAGTCACTGCCTCATTCACCGCATCTGTGGGGAGCCTTTTCCTGACTGCTATTGACCGCTACATCTCCATACACCGGCCTCTGGCCTACAGGCGCATCGTGACACGGACCAAAGCTGTCATCGCCTTTTGCGTGATGTGGACCATCTCCATCATCATCGCAGTGCTACCTCTGCTGGGGTGGAACTGCAAACGTCTCAACTCCGTCTGCTCAGATATATTCCCTCTGATCGATAAGAACTACCTAATGTTCTGGATCGGGGTAACCAGTGTGCTGGTTCTTTTCATTATCTACGCCTACATGTACATCCTGTGGAAGGCACACCACCACGCCGTGCGCATGTTGAGCCGCACCTCCCAGAAGAGCCTTGTGGTATACTCAGCAGACGGGAGTAAGGTGCTGACCACCCGCCCCGAGCAGACACGCATGGACATCCGACTGGCCAAGACTCTGGTGCTCATCCTGGTGGTGCTGGTCATCTGCTGGGGCCCAGTGCTAGCCATCATGGTCTATGACCTCTTCTGGAGGATGGACGATGACATCAAGACAGTATTTGCATTCTGCAGCATGCTCTGCCTGCTCAACTCCACTGTCAACCCAATCATCTACGCCTTGAGGAGCAAGGACCTGCGGCATGCCTTCCTCAGCTCCTGCCATGCCTGCAGGGGCAGCGCCCAGCAGTTGGACAATAGCCTTGAGTCGGACTGCCAGAACAGAAATGCCATCATCGCAGCCAACAGGGCTGCAGAGAGTTGCGTGAGGACCACTGTGAAAATAGCCAAAGTGACAATGTCTGTATCAACTGAAACTTCTGCAGAAGCGGTCTAACTGGTTGTCATGGGGGCAACTATGTAAATGTCACCCTCTCCAAACAATGCCATTAAACACGCAAAAAAGCAGAACTAAGGTTTACCAGAGAGAAAGTATTGATTTACATCCTTATATAGACGCTTCAGTGGTTAACTACTGCATTATTTTATGTTAGTGTACTAGTATATAGTGTGCCAAAGTGCCAAATGGTAATGAAAGGTCACAGGAAGGACTATGAAAGGATTATCAAAGACTATCATAAGTCTGTTGTTTACCATAGACTTCATGATATCCAATTAGTGAAGGCATATTATATTTTTGTACTGTGAATTCAGGTTTGAAACAATATATCTTCATTTATGGGATAAGGGGCTACTGACATTTTTAATTAGAGATGTTTTACTATGTCATTTAGACGTCAACATGTGTCTCGCTCCATCATTTTAGCAAATCCTTGCGCCTTGACTTTCTATCGGCTTCATGTATATGTTGCGTATAAACAACATTTCCATAAGCAAAAGAAAGAAAAGTTGAATTAGCTTTGACAGTTTATTTCCCAAATTGCCATGAATCATGTCATCTTTGTATTTCTTTCACGTTTCACTGAATACAGAATTATCAGATGACACTTGATGAGTGTGAAATGTGTCAAGAGAATTTGGGAAATGTGAGGTGATTCACACTACTGGTCAAGAAAAAACAAAATCAGAATATTGCTTGATTGTTAGAATCACCATCACAAATAAACAATATACTTTCAACTCTACCTGAAGTATAATGAGATGGAGGTAAAAAAAATAAAAAAGATTCACAGCTTTTGAGTATGTGGCAAATCAAGCTGAAATCCGAAATGGCATTTTCTGTGGCAGAGTGACGACTGTCCCTGTTGTCCATTTCTTTACTCGCTAGCTGTTAGACATTTAATGTAACGTGTCTTTGTTATGTATACCTATCAACTGTGCAGTGTTTCTTGTAAAATAAAGTGTTCAAATTGAACCGCTCAGCTACAGCCAACACAACAAGCCTTTGGCCAAAGCTTGAAAAAAATGGATTAAAACCGAATTTGGATGCAGTGTGCCGGTCACTACTGTAACAAACTGAACTGGTTTCTGAAGCTGGTTTGAATATAGCTGCTTTCATCAAATGTATGGATTTTACTGGATTCAGCCTTGTATGTTTGTGATACTTTGTGGCTTGCTGAAATATTTCCAACCCCAAGCCTTTGATCATTGCAGTGAGTTGTTTTAGTGCTATGTTGATCCTTTCGGAACACAAAAGCAACCCACGCAGAGGCCTAGTGAAGTACCGTTGGCGTAACTCTAAATAAAAGTATGTCTGCTGTGAATTTTACTTATCTATAGAAAGAAAACAAAGGTCTTTTCAATGGCTGGTAAGTTGAACGGAAGTTTCTGTGTATGCATTGTACGGAGAATTGACGACTGACCTTTCAAAAGAATTGGAGAATAAGGAATTTTCTAATAAACCATGTAGTACTTTTAATCTAGAAATCTCACAACACAATTGTTCTGTAAGACATGTATCTTGATGTAAAGCTATCCAGACAGCTGTTTATCAGTATGCTTCGCTGCCTCTTGTATTATTGTGCTGGAGATTGAGTATTGGAGATCAAAATGTCAAGTGGCTTCTGTACAGTGGTGGCATAACGAGGAATCTATGATAATCGGTCAAGTGTTTTTAGTATTGCTGTTTGCAAACTTTTGAATAAAGACACAGCTGGTTGTCATTTTGTCTGCAATTATTTGATTGACGCACTGCGTTGGATAAGTGATGATGAGTAACAGGAGCTCACAGCACATAAGGTTAATAGTTAATACATCCAACAGTCAGGCCAAGCCAGGCCAATTACTGACAGAATAAAGCAAGCCAAGCCCTGAACTGAAGTGACTCCAAAGGCCTTCAGTGATGTTGTAGCGCCCCCTTGTGGAAAAGCTATGAACATCTTCAATAGCGTCAGCCTTTCTGACGAAGGAGGGCCTTTCTACACACACTAGTATTTTAGAAGTGCTTTGTTTGTATCAACATGGTCACTTCCTGTAACCCTAAATGCATGGACACATTATCCCATGACAGCAGTGTCCGCTGTGTTTTGCTGCCATCTCTTGGCTTATAGGCCCACTGCTACACTGCTACATCTGTTCACACGGACGTCAACAAGATTATGTTCATTCATCACTGTGTGGCTACATTTTCCACCAAACATTATACCCCAACCTATGAAGAGTCATTGGGCGAGTTTACCCTTCCGCGTGGGATTAAGGTTGAAAATAAGTAACATTTCATCATTTGTTTACGGTAATTACACCAACATGAATGCCAAGGTATGTAGATGGCACATCTGCATTTAAAGGGAGCTTGGGCGCATTAAGCCACACAGAAAGGATGAACCAGGCATTAGATGCATCAGGGTGGGCGTCCAGTGTCACATCTTGTCAGGGGTCCAGAATTCCTATCAGCGCCCCTGTATAGATTAGTTGATGTTTTCCCGCGCATTTTTACTAAAATCCAAAGTTAGCAAGGGGCATGTGACTCCCTTTCATCCCCTATCAACTCACAGATGGAAACATCCAACAATATAAAACAGCACAACGGAATAGTTTCAAGTGACATCATGCGCTCTCTGGCAGCCATATTGGAGGTCAGGAGCGCTTAGCAACAGTGGCTGACATCAGCTGATTGCATTTCTAAATTTACCACTCGGCCATCTCAACAGTACGCATTAGACATGGTTCATTTCTGTGCTCTTTTTGGCTGTGGACTGATCATGTCATCACTGATACATTTGACAGATTTTGTGTTTAGATCATGTCAGCTTGTTAACTAGCTAACCCTCATATCTGGTCAGCTAACTATCACTGTCTTGTTGTTAACACATCTGATTTAGGTCATGTTATGTCATGTAGCTAGTAGTTGCAATGCCCAGATTAGCATCTGATGTTTAGACACCCATGAGAGAAATCCAATCTCTTGAAAATCTCTTTATAATAAAAGCACTGAACAGATCAGATCAGATATTTTGTGCCTGTGTAAATCCAGCCTGAGTACAGTCCATGGACAAATGTCTTTCTGCTCAAGAGCCTCTCCTGATATCATAATAGCTCTAAGGCCTCTCCACACTGACGGATGGCAAAGGCCTTGAGGCCTCACCTTAAGGTTTTGAAGTGTGCAGCAGGGTGAGAGTTTCTGATGTTTTATCGACGCACCAAGTGCTGTTCTTCAAAGTGGCGAGCGTTAAGCCTATAGGCCAAAGGATGGTCTAGGGGACTGGGTCAGGTGGGTGGGTCTCCTGCACCTCAGTCAATAAGAGAAAATATTATTGACGATAATTCTCATTTATTTCCTCATTGATATGAGAATCTTATGGATTCCTTGTGGGTTTTCTTTTTGTGATAATCTATTGATTGATGCTCCGGTAATTATTTCATTTTTTTTATTTTAAACAAACAGACAGATAAAATGACTGAGATATTATTATTCTGTTTTCTTTTTAAGGATTTTGGGCCATTTGCATACTAAATACCCTTTCAGTTTTAATATAATCCTGTTCTTCTTCCTTGCTATTATTCCATTTTATTTGTCCTCCTGATCATATTTCTTAAATAGCCTTCTTTATTTCTCCGGGTTGAGCCAGGACATGTCACAGAGGAATCTTTGATGTTGTCTTTAAACACTTAAGAAATTTGAAAAGTCTTGGGTGAAAATGAAACTTCGCTGTTTTGTGTTTTTGGCTGGACGATGAGTCTAGCCCTAGAACCCCAAATGTCCGTGACTGAGTGACTGATGCTATTACCTTATTTGGGTGTGATGCTATTACCTTATTTGGGCGTAGTGACATCATGACTGAGTGACTGATGCTATTACCTTATTTGGGCGTGATTCTATTACCTTATTTGGGCATAGTGACATCATCACATCGTGACATCATGACATCATCTCCAGCCACAGCTTGGCCATTTCACGTCTGGTCGGCGGAAGCATTAGAATTAGTTTCTTCAAACAACGAGCAAGACGTGAATAACGACAAAGACACCAAAGTTACTTTTCCCTACTAAACTAGACTAGGTAAAAACCTCGTATATGACTGGGCTCAGGAGCCCAACCCATCTAGACAAGGTAAAAACCTCGTATATGACTGGACTCAGGAGCCCAACCCATCTAGACTAGGTAAAAACCTCGTATATGACTGGACTCAGGAGCCCAACCCATCTAGACTAGGTAAAAACCTCGTATATGACTGGACTCAGGAGCCCAACCCATCTAGACTACGTAAAAACCTCGTATATGACTGAACTCAGGAGCCCAACCCATCTAGACTAGTTTTCAAACAAAACACTTTTGAAAAGAGGAGACGTTCTGCTTGATGGGAAATGTAGTTTTTAAGCCTATCGGATAATGGAGGCGATAGGGAATAAAAACTACAAGTACCAGCACGAG
>OMLI01014831.1:2450-17673 GCA_900302605.1 Rondeletia loricata
TTATCATTATTATTATTATTATTGACAAGCTGTGACGTGTGAAATGGCCACCCAAAGAAGCTACTTAAAGCTTGTGGTAGGGGGCCATACATCATATCTTCCCTGTTATGACTCCCATTTGCTGTCATTTTACCTCGTCATTGTGACTGGAATATGACTTCTCACACTTATTGAATAACACCGCTGCTCAGGAGTTTCCATTCTTTCCCACTGAAAACAAGACTCCTCATCTCTATGGATTTCTGTCAAGATGTCATGATACCCAACAGGCCGGACATGTCTCTCCCCTCTCTGTCCTCAGCAGAGCCAGATCCAGTTGTCTGGGAATGAGACCCAGAGGCAGACAGAGTTCCTGGGGGTGCTGGGAGCCAGTCAGGTGGACGTGTCCACCCTGGAGGAGCCTCTCCAGGCTCTGTGTAAGGACAGCTCCGTCCACTGGACCAGGAGGGCCGACGGTGAGAGCAGCCAACCTTGAGAACAGCCGTGGTTTTAGCTTGACCACCATGTAGTTTTGAGTTTATCCAGTGGGGTTTGAAAAGGTTTCAGAAGCACAAGAGCTGTAGAATTTCCTCAACTCATTGAGGGCCATGATCCTTCAATTGAAGTTAAAACATGAAAATCAATGACAACATCGATGTATTTGTGTTTGATGATCTAATTTGGGATCAATGTAGTTAGAATTTCACAGTGTACGCCCATCCTTAGTTTGGGTGCTCACTAGATTGCATGGTTTTAGCTTCTGCAGTACGACACTTAGAGTACGGTACAAACTCTGTCCGGGTTAAGGGTTTGTTTTCCACCGGGGAACTCATTCCAACTGTATGCACCCATGGTAATATATGGCATTTTGTATAAAAGCATGCCCCACAAGACAAATTGAGAATGTACACATGATCATAATTAATCCCAGGAGAGATATAGATGTATTTGTTAGTGACTGACTGAGGGAGAGGAGTATTTTTAAATGAGTCAGCTGGCAGCTCTATAAAGAAGCAACGTTGAGCAGGAACCCGATCCCAAACTATGACGTAGTGACCTTTCCACTGTTGCAGTAAACGAAACATCATGTTACCTGCTCGTACTAGCTCAAGTGGTACTGACAGCAAATACTCACCGTACTGAAGTAGGATTCATATCACAGACTGATCAAGCTGCTCTTGGCAAGACCTTCAGTTATACACACATTTAAATTGTAAATGGGATAAATGTAAATGCTGAAAATTTGAATAATTTGTCTGAGAGTAACCTGTTTTGTGACTGACTCCATCTCTCGCTCAATTCAAATGTGCTTTACTTGCATGAAATACATCTGCATACATAACAGATTATAACAAAATTACGACATATTATTTTGAATTTAGGGACACACGTTTCTCTTCTTTCTTCATAGTCACTACAATGCAATAGGAAGTGCTGCTCTGTCTCCACCTCTCTTTGTGAATATGAGTTCACAGAGTCTGTATCGTGTCAAGGATTATCTCAGGTTTTTTAATCAGGTAATCTGCCGTGTCTCTCTCTCCAGGCCCGGGGAGACAGAGACTGGTCTACTTCTGCGTCGACATCTGCTTTCCCAACAACATCTGTGTGTCTGTGTGTTTCTACTACCTACCAGAGTGACCACGTATTCTTCTCCTCTCCTCCCAACCCCGAACCGGCCAAGATCAGGGGAACAAAGCCGTCCTTCTCATCTCCCCCGCTAAGCCAAGAGAACAACAGCCCAAAAAAACACCACCTTCGGGGGGATCAGAACAGAAGCCAGCTTTGACCGTTTCCCTCATGCCACACAGCTGCCAGTAAGCCAACCCTCCTGGTACATTTCCTCCCTCCCTTCCTTCCGAGAGAGAGGAGACGGAGACAGGCTGTCACGGTTATCGCCAAAGCCCCATCGTCACCCTCTTCATGTGTAGCAGCCTCTCCGGTGGCACGCTCCAGAGATTATAAAAGAAAGATCCCTTTTTGTACGTGCCTCTTATTGTATTTCCTGTAAGCCACTGCTGAAGAGTCATTATGTGCGGAGTGTTTTGATCTGTCCAATAAAAGACTGTTGGGTATTTGGGGCTGTTTTGTTTTCAGCAGACTGAAGGAGGGAAGATGATGCCAAAACTCAAGGACAGTAAGGACTTGTATACATTTCACTAGTGTTGCGCACAAGTCTTTACTGGGAGAGTCATTTCCTGTACGGTCCTTAACTCATCGACAATGTGAGCATTCAGAGTTCACCTTAAAACGTTTAAACTATGATTAGGAATAGTATCAAATTCAATCCTACATAGATCACACATACAAGCTGAGTGATTACGTTAAAAACCTACATAGTGAATGCTGCCAGGCATCTGCATCAAACATCCTGAAACTGTGACACAGACAGATTAATCAGTGTGGGATTATTCCAGGTTGACGACACTGTTAAAGGAACAATCCACCCAAGATACTCTTACACTGTTGTCTCATCAATCTGTGATGTTCAAAGCATTCCAGGAGTTATCTTGTGATGAAGTGTTGTAACTTATTTGTTTGGCACACCCACTTTCCCTCAGCCTGCCTCGTCTACTTCAGGTTCCCAGAATGCATTTTGACAACCCCGAGATAATGTGCCTGAACTTGTTGCATTAATGCACAATGGCAACGGCGATGGTTAAGAGCGAGAGCGAGTTTTTCCAGTCGAGAAAAAGTGAGAGTCGCACCCTTTACTCAAAAACAACTTGCTGCATTGCATTCTGGTCTATTGAGGTTACTGTCAGTAGATAAATTGGTATCTCTGCCACTTCTATGATGGATTTATCTATGTATGATTATTGGTGAGTCTAGAAAGAAGACATTTGCTCTTTAATTATGAGGGACTGACACCAAAACCTGACCTTTACCGCTGATGTTTTAGATCAGTGAACGTTTTTCTACTATCAAACTCCATTGTAGCTGCTGGAAATATCTAACATGATGTCATGTCATCTACGTTTGGCCAGTCATCCACAGGAATAAGAAAAACACCACCAAACAACAAAATCTACCCAGAAATGAAATCTACGTTGTCATCAAACCAATTAGCCTTACTGTCGCCTGACGATGAAGGCTGCGGACTCAAATACGTTCCCATGGCTAGTGAAGCGAGCGGTGTTCCTACTAGCTAAACAGCAGTGCAGCTAGCAGCAGGATTACTAATCCTATAATCAATTGAAGAAGGATACTATACAGATGCCACAGCAAACCCAATCAGAGCACAGACAAGGCCATTGACGTCAGGAGCCTAGGACAATCTGAATCCAGATTTTTCAACTGCAGTGCTGATCAAGGCTTCTCACAATACCTTGTTATTGGAAGTACGTTTAGTGCTTAGAAAAGTGACCATTATTTGTCAATGGCTCATCATAAATTAGATAAAAACAGAATATATGCTTTTTTAATCACGATTTTATGTTGTATCCCCTTTAAGAATATACATCATGGCCGAGTACTTACAGAGGAGACAAGACCACAAACGGCTGATTCCTGGAACACACAACAGCTTCACTGTAATGTGTCTCAACACAGAGAAGCTAAGCCGAAGCAGACACAAGCCTCCACTTTCTGAAGATGATAATCACCAACAGACACGCCCTTTCTGGGAATTCAGTTTCTTCTGTGCTAACCAGCCAATCTCATGTAAAGAGTCCATCTTTTTTTCCCATTCATAGTCCACTGCTGCTGATTCTCTGCCACCTCCTGCCTCTTCTTCTCTTCGCTCCTCTTCCTCAGCCAAGCACGCTGTCGTTGAAGGCCAGACACACCACAGCCTTCTGGTGGCCGCTGTACTCTCTCTTGATCTCCCCCGTCTCCACACACCACAGACGGGCCAGGTTGTCAGACGAGGCTGTGAGACAGAAACAACCACAATCATGTTTTGCAATTCATCTGAAGTAACATTTTTTATCATGTGTAAGTTATCAGACCATTACATGCTCTTCTCTAAAAGGCGAGCATTCAACAGGCTTCCCACACTTATTCCCACAACTAAATTCCAAAACTTTTCCATAACATCATACTACTGCGGTGTAATGTGAAGCAACCTTTACAAATATGACACTGAACATTTGTTTTGTTTGAGACTCACAGCAGCCGCTTTGCATTTTCGTCGACACATTTTTGTTGCATTTTTCCAAATCACTTATGTATAAATTATATTTTCAAGTTTAGAAAAAGTATACTTATTTAATTATTCAAAGTTTCATGACTTTACAAAATTGACTGATATTTTACAAGTTTACTAAACATTTCCAGTCAGAACAACCTTTCTAATTCCATAACTTTCCCAGGATTTTCATGACCGTGGGAACCCTGATTCAAGTCACTGAGTGTAGTACTTAAAAAAAAAATCCTTATTCATACAGGGAAGATTGACTTTTTCCACAGGGCTCCTACTCATTTTTAATTTTAAAATTACATAGTTTTTGGTTGATGTTTGATGTTCAAAATGATGGATCCTGACAGTAGCTTCATAATGACAGTCAACTAGGCCATAACACTCAATTGAACAAATATAACATGTGAAGTGACAGTGGGTCTATAACTATAGGAAATGTGTGGTCACATGTGTCATATGAAGGTGTATTGACAATGCACTGCAACCCCATTACCAGGGCACAACGTACTGACCGGTGACAATGTACTGGGAGTCGCCAGAGAAGGCGCAGTCCCACATCCAGCCTCTAGAGGTCTCCCCAGGGTTGTTGCTCTTGATGCTCAGCTCAGTCATCAGTGAGAAGTTGGACGTCCGCCAGATCTTACAGGTCTGGTCAGCTGAGCAGGTGGCCAACAGGCTGGAGATGAAGAAACAAACACAGAATAGCATCATCATCAATCATCATCATCATGACAGGAAAATAACTTTTTTGTTTTCACATTACAGATTTCAAACCTGGCATGCTAAATGTTTGGTAATCTCACCATTGCTGATAAATGAATGTTCACAAGACAATCTAATAAATTAACAAGTTGTTATCATAGCGAATGTTTGTGCTCAATGCGCTTATCGGATCACATGTCATCATTTGCTGTGGGAAGTTCACAGTCAGACGATGAATTATAGCATGGAGAGGAGGAAGACACTCACGTGGAATCGGGGCTGAACTTGCAGCGTAGGGAGTAGCGTTTGTGGGCAGGGATCTTGGTCTTGGGAATGAGTTGGGTCACCTCGTCTCCGATGCCTCCAGCTAGGTTCCACACATAACAGTTTCCCTGGGAGGAGACAAGACCACAAGAGGCTGATTCAGTCAGATAATATTCACAATATTACATTGAAACAAAGTTATTACTACTGAGATTCAATGGCAGACTCCAATTCATGGACCAGGTATGCACAACATGTACATGTGACTGTCACTTATTTTCCTTGTATCATGACTCTGGTGTGCTGACCAGTGATATCCATAAGAAACAAATGCAGCATTTGCCACTTTTAGTGGGTCTGACCACTACTGCCACATTTCCTCCATCAAGAATTGGCTTCCTAAGGGTGAAATCACACCTACAGTTCAGTTTCTTTGATCCAAACCAGAGTTGCATTTGGTTTATTTAGGTTCATACTGCCAAATTACAAGCAAACCAGGCCTTGTAAAAAAAAAAAAGTCACATGGACTCACCCATAGCTTGTCTATTGGACAGAGTTTTGAGTCTTACATTTGTTCAGTTTTATTTTCTTTCATAGAACCATGGCAGTTATAATGGCATTAAATATGACAAACTAAATGGAAACTTGCACAAAGGAAATAAACTAAACTGGACTGAACTACATTTGACTCCCTGTGGTTTGTGTGGCTCTAATCTGAACTGCCCTCCTTAACACTCGGCTTTCCAAGCATGACGAACTGCTGGCATTCAGATGTTAGCATCTGTCTCCTAATACCCATAAGACCATGTATTTTGGGGTCATTTCCTGTAGTTGGTTGGACTACATTCTGTGAGACTGACATTTTCAGGCGTCACAGTGCGGTTATTTGGTGCCACCTGAGTTCAAATGGCATTGTTTTCACCTGCCCAAGTAAACACTCCAGAGTTTGAATAAACCACTCCAACCATGCTCTAAGACACACCCCTTCCTGGCCTCTGGATACTGACCGAGCTGTTGACCGCTGCCATGTAACTGGCATCTGGATCAATGTGGACTGCGTTGATGGAGACCTCTGGCTCAGGAATCAGCTGTTCATTGTGGTCAGTCTTCAGATCCCAGATATGAATCACTCCACTCTGGTCTCCTACAATCAGCTCTGCCTGGAAAAGATTAACATTAGAAGTTAATTTGCATTTTTAGGCACTAAGATGACACTCCCATTGACTTCCAAGGACTGTGACATTAGAATCAGCCCAAAACCTAGAACACCAACATGGGCGGTGAAGTAACATGATTTTAAAACTCAGCAACATTGTTTACGTTTTTTTATATTAACTAATGCTGCAAGTCACAGTGTGAATCGGCTTGAATGTCTCACCTGGTTGGGATGCAGGCACACACAGTTGATTGGAGCGTTGACCTGGAAGATCCTCTGACACTGTAGATTTCTTGACCTAGAAGGAGCAGAAGGGGTCAAAGCTTGGTTTGTTGAACGCATCAGAGTGAATGTGTTACAGGACAGCTAGCCACTATGTCTGATAGATTCCTAAAGTCTACCAGCCACTAAAAAATTTTACCTGCCACTTTAAAAAAAAATCAATGTTAAAGTCTAAATATAACAATATGTTGCCACATTCTGCTTCCAGTTTGAGTCTTATCTAGCCTCAGGGTGGACAAGCTAAACTCACGTAGTGGGTGGTGAGGCTTCCCTATTTAATGTTTTCCTTGGTAACATGATTTCATATCAAAATGATTTGTTCTGAAACTACGTTGATAAGTACGGTGCCCAGGAATGGTCATGGTAAAACAAAGGATGTAAACATTGGGCAGTGCATAAGCGTCACTGTGGGAACAAGCTTCGTAAAGGGTCCACTAACTGGTGGTTCCCCCCCAGTTTGGACAAACTTTGTTCACCCGCCATAGTGGCTCATGGAACAAAACAAACTTACCAGCATTTGGCAGGTGGCGGGTGTTCATTTTCCACCCTGGGACAGCGCAAAAAAACAAGCATGGAGAGAAAAGATGGACAGACAGACATGTAGCGGCTCCTGTGCCGTACCTCAGGTCCCAGATGCGAGCCATGCAGTCCTCTCCTCCTGTGTACATCCAGCGTCCGTCTTCATGGAAGCCCACAGATGTGATGTTCTTGCTGACGCCATCGTAATTGATCACCGGGTTGGGGTTGTTGGAGTTCAGGTCGTACATACGAATGTGCTGATAGCCTGCAATGCAGAAAAGACTGACAGTCAGGTATAACAGATTTGATCAATTTTACAATCACAACTGTGTCACTAGCATGATATTGATGTTGTAGATGAGGAGGAGGAGGAGAAGGAGGAAGAAACAATTCAGCCAACCTGCAGCTGCAATCATACTCCTGTCAGGCGTGACTTCAAGTGAATTTACTTGCTGAAGGCAAATGTTAAGAAAGTTGATGATTTTGTTTATGTAAGTGCTAATTTCAAAAGACCAATAACAAGGTGTGTCCCATTAACATCTAAGGCCCAGATTTACTAAAGACTTTCATGGGTGCAAAAACTTTTAGCAGGTACCAATGGGTGCAAACACTTTTAGCAGGTGCAAAACCAATGACATAACTCCTGATTGGTCAAGCAATCTGTCTTGCACCTATCAGAAGTCTGTGCTGTTAAACTAAGTAAGGATACAGAGTCCTGATGCTGGACTGTCCTGGTGCAGATCCCGCTGTGGGCCTGCCAGAAGCGGACAGTATGGTCGTATCCAGCCGTAGCCAGGATGACTGGGTCGCTCCCCACCGTCCCCTGGTTCACATTCATGCTTGACTGCTGGCTGTCAGTGGACAGATTGAGGCACATGTGTCACTGCATGAAGCATGTAAGGTATGAAATAAAGTCAGCTGCTGTAGTTGTCTGACGGACGTTACATTTAAATTATGACTTGGTTATTTAATAGCGTACAGTGGGAATAAACGTGATAAGATTCAACGTGTGTCAGGCTAATGTAGACGTAGCTAGTTAGCTTACTAGCTAGTATGGAGGACTGTGTGCAATTCAGACAATTAACGCTTCTACTTTACAAGCTTATGCGACAAAGCACTTCCTAACTTTAACGATATTGCACTGTGTGCTGTCATTTACAACAGAGCAAACCTGACCCCAAAAAAAAGTTTTTCATTACCTTTGGATGTTGATGACAAACCAGTGGTGTCCGTCCCTGTAATGTGCCCGTTTGCAACAAGGCGATACTTTTGAAAAGTTCCGCTTCGAAAAACAGAGCACTGCCGCCACCTACTGTCTTGTTTTATTATAGCAGGGTCTGGACATTTCAGCACTGTTATCTACTAATAAATGAACAATATAACTGTTTATACATTGATATATTAGAGTTTATTTAAGACAATTTAAACAAGTCAACAGTACACATTTTTTGAATAAATAAAGGTAAATAAATAATGCAGAGAACGTAGAAACATCTATCCACAAACATGTCCCTGTGGTAAGAGTGCAAAACAGCTTTTCAGGCTTGTAGGCTTCCCCATCGTGGCAGGTGAAGAGGGCAACTATAACCACAACATCTCTGCTTTCCTGCTCAGTCTCCGCTCTACTTGCCTCTGCTGATCACGGCCCACTACAGCAGGGCAGACATGTGTTGTTTCACTTCCCCTGGGTCGGCCAATGAGCAGGCCACGACCGTCCCCTTGATCCCAGTCCTCATCTTGGTAGAGGGGAGGATCTAGAAAATATTACGATCATTTTGTATTATATAGAACTTATAATTTTGTTTTCAAGCTACACCATACAATAGAGAATAGAAACCCACCTTCACATATATTTTGCATCTCTCCAAAACAAATTTCCACTTCATTGCAGTCCGCCCGTCCTCGGTCAAACCGGTAAACTCCTCTATCTGCAACAGATGAAATGGAAATGGTGTTTTATCTTAACTGCGCATAAGAGTTACTATATACTTATAGCTAAAGAATTGTCTGTCTGTACTGCAGGTGTACTGACAGTGCAGCCGAGTGTCTTCTCTGCGACGGGGCTTCTGAGGGAACAGGCCTGCAGGGTGCCGGTGTGGTCTGTGAAGTCCACCAGCAGGTCAAACCCTGTGGCCACCGACAAGCCCTGGTCCCTCCCCGGACACAACGGGTTGGTGCAGCTCTGCAGGTCCTCGGTCACCTGGTACTTGCACCTGGAGCTGGGAAAGCAGAGGAAATAGACCGATTGAAGGATTATTTAGTAGTTGGAGTTTATGACGAGTGGTTGAGAGGAGATGTTCTGCTAGAGATCTACTTTCCCCACGGTAATGACCAATTTGTAATGCGTTTGTAATGGGAGGAATATAGTAAGTTAATATAGTAACTATTTGATAATGCATCCACTCTTTGGTCGATGAACTTACCACCGGGTCTTGATGACTTTTGAGAGAGAAGAGTCAAGGTTCAGCTTGGAGATGAAGCTGTAAGTGATGCCAAAGAAAGCCTCAGGACTCTCCTGGGCCTTCTGCTTCAGCTGGCTCACTGTGTACACATCACTGATGGAATCCACTGGACAGAAACAACACCGCATATTGACGTCTGCAGCTTTGTATTTGTCAAACACAGAGTCAAGACGACACAGGCTATGAGAGGCTACACGTGGCCATACCACCCTCAGATCTTCGAACCAGTCATGGAAGTGATCTTGCTTGTATTGTGAACAGAATTATACATTTAAATTTTACACTTCCCTAGATCACAAACGGAGTGCAAAGACACATGCAGAACAGACATTTCTGGGTCGTGTGTTGGCACACAGTGACATGATCTCATATCATCTGACCTTCATTATCAGATCTCCAAAATATCACTGAAATTACTAAATGTTGCCACAGTGAATTAATTCAGTGCTTAACAAAAGAGCTTCATTGATGATCGATGAACGACAATTTAAAGATTCAAACCAATCAACTGATTGGTTGAAATGATGACAATTTCAAAGATGCTTTTTCAGCTTAGATTTTGGGAGGGATAAAGATATGATGTAGTCTTCGTTGTTTACCTACCAGGCACATCTTCTGGCTTCTCATCTTCATCCAGAGCCCCAGACTCAGAAACCTGTTTGGCATAGCTGAACAGCAGGCTGGCCTCCTTGGTGTCTGAGATCAAGGTATTATTGACTTTGACAGCAACAAGGAAAACGCCTCATAACCAGATATTAAATGTTTAACCAACTAACTTGATTTTTAGAATAAAAAAGAACCAATAACTAGTTAGTTAGTTAGTTAGTTTCCACCTTTCCAGCTTATCCTTGTTTAATAGCACAAGGGATAGTGACATCAGATCCTGTGTATTGGTAAATGTAGCTGTGATTTCCTTACCAGGGTTGACAGTAATGATGGTTTTGGAGTTAACTGTTGCTGCCATGCAGTTGCGAAAGCTGTCAAAACCAATCTTTGCGTCTGCTATGAAGAGCACTTTGAGTGAAGAATAAAAGGCAAAACAACTGTGCGTTATCTTAAATAAAAACACAAAGTTAATCTCAAATTTCCCACTTCCATATTTCTCTCGAAAAAGAGTTTGCCATCATAATAGGACATGACAGAAAGGAATAAAGGTTAAATAAAGATTCATTTTTGTGGCTGAGAATGAGCAGCCACTGTCAACCTACCCGTCTCCTTTGGTGTCAAAGTTTGTACGAGCTGAATGGCTTCTCTGTCCCAGCTGTGTGTGATTGTGTGATGGAGGGGTCAGGGGGTTACTCGGGGGAGAACAGGGTGAAAATCAAACACACATGCAGTACAGGGGTTCAGGGGGCCAACCTAAAGCTTGATGTCACCAAACCAGTTAGAGGGCAGCGATCCAAGGCGCCGTAACATGGAATATGGCACAAAAGCAACAAAAAGATAATAATTCTTTATTCATTTTCCAAATTAATAAATGGCCACGACTCACCACACTAAGGAGAAGGAAGTGACAGAGTCATCAAAGAGCTTCACTTCCAGCCTCTGCCCTTTGCGTCCGTCTGAAGTGGTGAACTGCTTGGGCTCTGCAATCTGAAAAAAGTCAACAGAATTATGTGAAGTTCCTATCACAAGATCTTTCCTTCCTGTACAAAATTGTGTCTTAGGGCCCTTATGGCAAGACTTTACATTACTGTGTTCCAGGCAAACAAAGACATATAACCACACTAACTGTTTTATATTTTTTTCAGGGTTCCCACCACGGCCCCGATGATGACTTTTATAACATAACATGAGAGCACTTCCATGGCCTAAAAACGTTATTCCTCCCTGGTTTGTGAATGTTGTTTTTCAGCTCAGAGACGTTGAACAGTCTGGTTTCCACTACAGTTGGGCTTGCCGTGGAGAAAGAATCACTGAAAACCACAGTCTAATGCAATCAGTGTGTGAAACAAGTTGGGAAATACATTCTGGTGTATTCCCGTAAAGTGATCCGTTTGTAAGATTCCCTGAAATTCCCTGACTTCCCCCAGAGAATTTACCAAGTGCCCTGACTTTCCCCGTCTCGAACACACCTCTCAAAAACGATAATCCAGTGGGAACCTTGACTGACTGATTCAGCGACAAACACTTATCTTTGAAGTGAAAATTACTACCACAATCCTCTACTGTTGGCCAACCGCCCCTCCCAGATGTTCCCCAGCCAGGTTTCAACCAGTCACAAGCTCTTAAAGGAATAATCCACCCTAAAACACTTTAACTTTGTTTAAAACAGCTATTGGTGATGTACGTTACATTGTTGTTTTGTTTGCTGGTGTATTTTTCTTATTCCTGTGGATAACTGGCCAAACGTAGACAACCTGACGTCATGTCCAGATATTTCCAGCTGTTTGATAGCAGGCAGAGATACCAATATATCCACCGACAGTAGCGTCAATAGACCACAATGCAATGCAGCCACAGGTTGTGTGTGTGACATGTAACACCCTCTTTGATGGCTTTTTTGTCATTTGAACAATCATGCACGGCATTGTTCTCTGTCCACTTTTATTTCCAGTGGAAAAACGTACTACTCTATCGCTATTGCCATCACTCTTTTCATCAAGACATATACAGGGCTGTTGAAAGGCATTCTGGGAAAAGTAGGAAATCTCTAACTGAAGTAGAAGTAGATGAGGCAGGTTGAGGGAAAGTGGGTGAATTACAACACTACATCACAACATAACTCCTGGAACGCACTGAACATCCCAGATTGATGATATCGAACAGTGTAACAGTTGGATTTCTTGCTTTAATACTGAAAGAATCGGATACATTTAAAGGACCCTACCGATCGTACTGCAGCCAGTATGTTTATCACGCTGCCGTCCAGGCTCTGTCCGTTGGCCACGATGTCTCCCAGAGAGTAGAAATCTCTGGAGTCCTTCACCGGCAGGTGGATCAGAGGCAGCAGCCTGTCGATGGTATCCATGTCAGCACACAGAGACACCTGGGAATGAGCCTCCGTCACCAGCAGCCTGTAGAAGCTGACACAGGAGAGGATATGCAGGGCCTTTTTACACAGTATTACATCACGTAATACACAGCATTACATCACGTTAACCTCAGTTCCCTCTAGCTATCTACAAGCAATGCAGGGTGAACATGATTCTGGATATTCACACAAGAAAGTAGAAAACTACAACAGCTGTATTAGAAGTGCTTATTACCTTGGTGTTGCAGGGCAGAATCTGTCCTCTTTCTCTGGGTCTTTACTGACAACTAAAGGATTTTCAATGGTGACTTGAAAAAGACAATAAGAGACGATGTTGTGCGTTGACATTACAAGTCAAAAACTACGTCACCAAATGCCACTTTATCAAAACAAGACAAAAGGGCTCCCACACTCACTTGGACATCAACTTTAAGGGCTATGCAATGACTTTCAAGGTCTTGTTGTTGAAATTGAAGGACTCAGAATTGGCATGTTTTTGGGTAAGACATGACATTGGTCAAAATTGGTCATTTATTTTTACTCATGATCTTGCCAATTCAAGAAATCCTGGTGAAATCATTCATTTTAAAGTGCTGCTGTTTCACAAATATCCATTGGACTGAGGCATGTTGATGAATCTGGGTGCTTTATTTTAATAAAAAATAAAAAAATCTAAATTCCACAAACTGAGTTTAGGGATTTTCAACGCCCTTGGGAACCCTGAGAGAGAGACTTCCTCACCAAAGTCTCCGGTGCTGAAGCTGCCGGAGAGCCCGTTGATGTATCCATCGCCGCCCCAGGCGGTCACGTTGATGAAGCAGTTCGGTGAGTCCTTGACGGTGAAGCCGAATGTGAATCTGTCAAAACCAATATCTGAAATCCAGATGTATGGGTTTAGGTTAGGTTAGGTTAGGTTAGGTTACTTTGTTTTCTAGTTCTGTTGAAGAGAGAAGGAAACTTCAGAGGGAGGATTGTAGTTCAGCCACTTGCCAGGAGAGGGCGGAAGTGTACAAGACACTGGTGCATTGCTGGTTTCAGAAGAAGAATTTGCCTTTGAAGGAAGTGCAGTATAGGTGCATTAAAATATGAAAGATGTCATTTGAAACTAACTTTTTCTGTCAGGGAAGCTCCTGACATCAGTTTTTCCAATGACGACACCAACCACCGTCTGAAAAAACAAAACACAAAGGGCAATGAATGATGATGTGTTGACTCAGGGATTCAATGTTAAAACAGCAACTAGTTAAATAAACGTGAGTAGTCTTGTCTACACAGTTTATACTGAAATGTATCCTATTACACCAGAGTGGCATACAACTACAGCTGAAAAAAACAAATATTCAAGGCTATACTTTGTTTTAAGGCCTGTTGTGAGATTAAAATTATGTGAAAATCACTGGTTTATGAGATGAAAATGATCTGAACTCACCGGATGTGAAACGCTGGGGTGAAGCTCAGAGATGGCGACATGAGCGGCCATCTTGTTTCATCACAATCTTACCGTTATTCCAAGTTATTAAAGTTATTAAAGACTCTGTGTGGTGGAGAAACAACACAGACAGGTTATGCAATGGGATTTTATCAAATTATTGACACCCAGATAGTTAAATATAGCGTAGTTATATACTTAACACAAGCTAATGTTAGCTATCATACTGTACTTTTACCTGGGACTTTTTCCTCAGCACTGCAGTTTATTCTTAGTTTTTCGCGGCAAAGCGGTTTGTTGACAGCCAAATGCTGCCTTCAAGTGCTGTCGGAAACATTAGCATTACCGGTTGAGCGCACTTGAACGGCCCAACGAAGTGGGCTATGTTATCTATGTTTTCTATGTAAATAATTAGGATTGTATGTTCTATTGTCACTCTTTGCTTACATTTTAGATGTTAAGTCTAGCAGAGCAAAAATATAACAACTTTGGGCAAATAAATACATCAAAATATCAATTTACATGCCTGATGCGTATTTTCTCCTCTCCACTGTGCCATTCTGCCAGTTCTGTGCAGCTTGATTTCTAAAATAAAACAACAATTTAAAAACATGCACATCCCAAATGCTGGACAGAATACATTGCAAGCTGCATGAATTTATTAACACCTACACAAGTGCAATATCGTAGATATTTATGGTTGCTGCTGGTGCAGACAATTGTATTTTGTCGGATGAAGAGCAAGGAGCTGGAGAAGAAAGAACTACTTTGTTACAGGGTCGACTTTGTTATTATTTCCGACCAAAAGCAATTGCATGCGCTATGGGTGGTATTCGAACTCTGAATTAGGAACTTACGAGAAGCACCTGAAGGCACCAAAAGTGCGCGTGCGAGCAATGCGCCTACAGCCGCCCAAGCGCATCTGTTCAGCCATCTATCTATCTATCTATCTATCTATCTATCTATCTATCTATTTTCTACTTTTAAAAAATCTTATCCTTAAAAATGATTTTTTTTTTTGAATTTCTGTTCTGTTCAAAAACATAAATAAATATACTGTTAAAAATATAAATTGTAGACATATTTTCAAAGTCTAATTTGTAGAATGTGACCCCATTTCTAATTTTTCCACAGTTTGAACAAGTGGACTATATTACTGTAACCTCCACTTCTTTAGTTCCTCCGATTCCTCATTTATTCAAAAGCCATCACAATATTTACCAACTTCTCCCAAAATTTGTTCTCCAAAAGATTTAACTGAGACTGGTTAAAATCTTTATGGCATGAACAGAACACATCTATTTTAAAATAGTGCTGT
>OMLI01014957.1:0-10299 GCA_900302605.1 Rondeletia loricata
CATTTATTTCGTCACCGAGACAGGATGAGCCGCCACACGCTCCTGGTTCCACCACCATCTCCGCCAAGTCCCGTTCCAAATCAGGGATATTCCCCGATCCATACTCCGGCCTCTCGTTCCGCATCGGGGCCGCCTCCACCGCTTCCAGACAGGAATTCCCGAACACTCATAAAATCCTCGGCCGTTGGTCATCACAAGCCTACCACAGCTACATCCGCAGCAACCTCAGCGACGTTCGAAAGCCCAACTCATCCATGCTCACGAGGCTCTTTTGGGGGTAACTACAGAGCCAAGACGACTCCCCCATCAGCGAGACGGTGCCCCCACCCAGAGTCTCCATCCCCCGGGTTCCTCGGGCCAAGCTTCCATCCCACTACCATCGACCCCTCCTCCCTCACCCCTCCATCCCACTACCCTCGACCCCTCATCCCCTCCTCCCTCACCCCTCGACCCCTCATCCCTCATTCCCTCAATAAACAGTCCAAACGTATCTCATGGTGGCATGGTCTTGTTAGTGAAGATCTATTTGATCCACAATTGAATGAATCACTACATAGTCAGGTCACTTCTCAGTGTCCAGACTCAAGACACATTTATTTATTGCAGTTGACATTCTACCTTAATTCCCACCTTACCAGCCATTCCTTTCGCTTTGCTCCCTTCCCTGCAGTCTGTTATTTATTTTCTGCTCCTGTAACGGTTCCATTCTTTCTTGTTTTTATCTGTTTTTGTCTCCATTTTTGTCCTTTGTTGTCTGTAGAGCACTTTGTGATAAACGTACTTGTTAAAAGAACTTTACATACGACTTACTTGCTATGTTTTCCCTTGCTTTTAAAGTGTTCACTGTTTCTGGCATCGTCTTCCCGTCATGAAGCTCGTACCACTCTAGGCAAGTTCTTTTGGGGACTTTTCCCTTTGGTAATGGTTTGTCACAAGCTGTCGGGGGGAAAAGTAACGGCATGGTTTTTAAGCATTTGGTCTGCTGAAGGATAAATATATATGCCGAGTAATACACTTTAGAATGCAACTCAAAGATGTGTCAAGTGTGCATGTGTGTGTAGGCACGCGCACACACTTACTTTTCAAACCTGGTTTGGCTGGTACTGATACATTTGCAGGAGGAGATGCCCCTGCTGCATTTTTAGCGATAACAGAGATGTTGACCAAGGAGTTCGTCACATAAATACTGTATTCAGTGGTCTTGATGTGTTTATCCTTCTTCTTCTTTGGACAAGGACATCCATGAGAAGACTGTGTGTCTGTTAGGCTGTAGGTCACTCCTCCTCCGACTGCTGCTGCATGTGGCACCGCCTGAGAAACAGACGAGCTCAGTTCAGAAATACACAGCAGACAAGGTCCATCCTAACAAACCTTTTGCCCCAATATTGCATCTTCATATCAAAGTTTTTCTTTAAACACATTAAACAAAGTTAACATATCATCCACCATGAATGGTACAGCCCTCCTCTGAGCCAATCAGTAAATACATGAAAAAGCCTTAGGGGGGGGAAACTGCCACGGCCGCAACCTTGTTTATTTCCTATTGTTTCCCCGTGTTTCCTGTTTCCCCTGTCTGTTCCGTGTTTGTGCATGTGTGTGTGTGGGCGTGGTTCTCCTCCCCGGCTCCCTCCTGATTGCCATGGATCAGCTACACTTGCACACCTGCCATCAATCCGTCATCAGCCCTGCAGTGTATATCTACCCCGGTTTCCCATCCACTCACCGTCAGATCGTTGTCTCTGCTCTTGTGGTAGTTACGCTTCCTTATGACCTCCCAAGCCCGTGATTCACTCAGAGTCTCCCTGCCTCGGTTTGTTAACCCTCCTCTCTGTGTACAGATTTCCTCCTGCCTGTGACCACTCGACTGCCTGCCTGCCCTGGACCCAGCCTGCCCCCAACTATCTGCTTGCCTGCCTATAATAAACACCCTTGAACTGTTTCTGGTGTCCGAGTCTGCGTTTGGGTCCGCTCTGTACAAACCATAACAGTTATTCAAGAAACACAAAGTGGTGGAAAGCCCAATATGGCATCCTGAAGGTGTTTTGGAGAGCAAGGATAGCTGGATATGTGTACAAAATTTCAAGTAATTTGAACTTGCAGTGTGGGAGATATGACTTGTTATTTAAATTATATTTTCGATCTGTAGTACCCCTGGTCAATCATTGCGTTATGGCATTTAGCAGATGCTTTTATCCAAAGCGACTTACATCATCATACACTACATTATATTATATACACCCTCCTATACATACTACATCATTGCACACAAACAATTTAGAGTCTTTAATTAATTTAGTCTTGACCTAACCTGCATGTCAGGACTGTGGGAGGAAACCAGAACACCCGGAGGAAACTCACGCAAACACCATGCAAACTCCACACAGAAAGGACCGGGGCGGAGATTCGAACCCATGACCTTCTTGCTGTGAGGCAGCCGTGCTAACCACTGAGCCACCATGCCGCCCGTCAAGCACTATCAGTGTAATTTTGAAAGTGTGATGGACGGATGAAAGAATGAATAAATGAACAGAGACCGATAGACGGTTCAAGAAAACTCTTGAAACCAGTGAAACTGTATTATCTCACCCTACTAGCAGATGTTTTCTTGTTTTAAGAAAAATCTGATTTTTCTGACTCATTTCAAGATGAAATCACTTGTTAAGATTTTGTTTTGCAGTGAACCTACTTAATAGGATAGCCTGACATTTTTTATTTCAGTTGTTTTTTCCACCAGATACTGGTGATACTGGGTAAATGGTTTGTTGACATTCCTTGTTAAAGGGAGACCAAACACAGAGACTACTTTTCCGGTTGGACTGACATCTACTGGTTAAAAGCATGCTATTGTAATTGCGATCCGCTATTGGCTGATCTTGGTTATCTGTAATGTAGGTTACCTGTTTTGTCAGTTTGTCATGGATCAGCCAATAGCAACCAAGATCAGCCAATAGCAACCAAGATCAGCCAATATCAGATTGGAATTGCAATAGCATGCTTTTTTTAACCAGTAGATGTCAAACCTGAAAAGTAGTCTCTGTGTTTGGTCTCGCTTTAAAACCAGCGGACACCAAGACACTAAATGTGTGTTGCCCCAAACTAGACACACAGGCATGTTGAAAGTTTTCCCTTCACTAGCTTACCTTCCATGTTAGCATTAGTATTCGAGTGCCATTTTCAAACTCCCTGGTGGTCAGGCTAACTTCAGGCAGATGTTCGAGTTCTGCAATAAAAACACAGATGTTTATACAGTACTGGTGAGCAGACAGCAGGTCCATACCCGTTCAATTCAATCATTCAGGAAGTGAATATCCTTAGAAATGTGAGTCCACACTATATAGAGAGTTTATATATAAACCTCTGAGCCAAGCACTCAGTTACTGTCTGCTCCAGAAAGAAACATGACTTCACCTGCAGGAACAGTCTGAACTGGAGACCAGTCACTCCACAGGGCGTTACTGGCCTGGGTGGACTTCTGTCTGACCTGAACCTGGTAAGCTGAACATTTCTGGAGATTCACAACACTGACCTGGTCTGTTCAGATCAAAAGAAAAACAGACAGATTCATAAATGAATACCTTGACATTTTAAATTCTAGTTGGTGATTTATCCACACCAGAGACCTGGTTAAAACCAAGAATGGTAACATTGCTAACAAGACATTTTAGGGACACTGAAGGAGAAATGTAGAAATCCATTTGTCTGCTGATGAAAAATAAATTAAATTCAAAATATGAAGGTATCTCTTTAGGCCGTGATCACATAGGAAGCTTTTTTGAACACACCTGCACCATTTTCCAGTTATTTTTAATGGATTGGTCATGGGAGGTGTGTGGCTCCTCCAAACTATGCCTCACGTTTTGGACGCAGTGCATTTTGGGGTGCAATTTGAACCCATCTCAACTTTAGCGGCACCACACATTACATCAACGACAGAGAAAACATTAGCAGCGCCTGGAGGGAAGTAAGCAGCCTCTTACAGTTTCCTGGTGAGTAATGTGAACTTTAACCACATCCTCCGTTTCAGAATGGGCTCCTCATCCTCTTCTCCAAGCGCAAGCAGAGCAATCGCTAACTTTCTTTTTAATTAATTAATTACTTTAAAGATTTTTTTTTGTTGCATTTTCACCTTTATTAGATAGTTCAAAGTAGAGAGACAGGAAAGATTGGGAGAGAGAGGGGGGGAAAGGTCCTGGGCTGGATTTGAACCCAGGACGTCGTGCCCCAGACCACTGAACCACCAGGACACCGCTCTCTTTTATTTTCAACAACGTTATCCCCTTTGTTACTTCAGGTTCGCTAGCTAATGCTAATTAGATGGTTGCATAGCAATGAAAATTATGCAACGCTCCTTGCGCCCTTCTCTGTTAATCTGTTATGCTCACAGCTGCACTTTGCGTTTAAGCAGGAGAAAAAGCGTCCTATCTGATCACGGCCTTAAAGGATAAGTTCATCGATTTTGGACCTATATATAATTTGTCTCTTACATACCTGCAATACTTGGACCCACAGATAATATTGGCTCCTGAGTCAGCTGTCGGTTGAAATAGTGAGCTCACATTGCTAGCCTCTAGCTGCTAACAAGCAGTCCAAACGGGGTTTGTCAAAATATCTCCAGAAAAGCCTTGTAGGCTCCACAGGGGCGTTGAGAGTAAATGGAAAAGTTGCAAAGTAGATACATTAAAATTTGCTCTGATTTCATGACACAATTGTGCCATTATGCACACTTTGACTAATCAGGAAATCACTGAATTATTTTTGTCTGCCGGAGCACAGACTGCTGTGGGGTGAAAGTGCGTTACTGGCGGCGTGATCTAGTTTTGCGGACGGTCAGGTCAGATCAAGGTCAATTGCACATGGAGCCGGGTATAGCTTGGTAGAAGACTATCCACTGAGTGGAAGTGGTGCGGTGCTGCTGATTTCCGGGCTGTGAAAATAAAGACATCGGTTGGTCGCCATATCGTTTTCACAGACTGGCTTTTTTTGAGATATTTGGAGACCCCGTTTGGACCGCTTGTTTGCAGCAAGAGGCTAGGGAGCTCGCCGTTTCAAATGACCGCTCCAAGTACAGTATTACAGGTATGTAAGAGACAAAATATATATAGGTCCAAAATCGAAGAACTTATCCTTTAATGTGCTCTTACTCTTGGAAGTAGATCCACAAGAATCACAGAAGGAAGATATGGATCAAACAAGATATGGATCAACTGTGTACTTTTCTCTCAAAACAATTTGATTACAGGGCTATAAGACAGGAGAGTACTTACACATAAAAGGCTCATTTGGGGTATTTGTCTTAGTTAATCTCTATATCAACAATGAGGAAAAAGGTCAAATAGGTTAATCAAGGCAGCAAAAAATGGAAATCAACTTCATGTACAGTATATCCAGTAATGCAGGTGAATAGAGTTCACATTAGAAATATGCCTCACATTTCCCCATGATTCTGTGGCGTCTTCCTCTCTTCGGAACCGCACCTCCACTAAAGCCGGCTGCTTCTCTGCAGCCCTCCAACTTAAACTGAGGTTGTTTTTCAACCGGGACACTGATATTGTTTGTGGTGCTTCATACTTAACTGTTGAGGAAAAGCAAAACAGTTTTTGACATTGTTTGACATTATTAAATATATATATCCTAACAGTTCCCATAAAATAGGTTGATTATTCTGATTATTTATTAGGCAATACCTAATATCTCTTCTAAGGTAATTTATCTGCAACAAAACGGTCACTTCTGACATCCTGACATCATTGTATGAGCATAGTAAGTTTGTTTACTCTATCAGCCACTTTAGCAGGTAACCAACCGTTATCTGGAGCTCTTTTCCATTCTAAAAAATAGATTTAACTGGTAGAATAGTGGAAATGGCTGGAGTATTTTGGAATTCATTTGCCACTGTGGCCTGTGGATGAAAAATATCGTTTCCTGCCCTGATAGCAAGTTGTGGACTCGTGTTTCAATGGACTCATTGCTACAAAAAGGACAACAATGTGTTTTAATCTCTTACGTTGCTGGGTAAAATGAGCAGAGCATCAAGTACCTGTATTCCTGAGGACAACAGCGGTCCTGGGTGACGTGCAGCTGGAGCTTCCTGTGTGAGCTCTCACCCATATGTAAACAGGCCGATCTTTGATTAGCGCCTCCTCAGTCAACTGAGATTTCCAGTTCTTGTCAATGCCCTCAAATTCTTTTTCTTTAAAGGGCGGATCTGTAGTGCTGAAATAGCAGAAACATTTTTTAAAAACATCTTAAAAGTCCTTGGCCTTCTAGATTAAAGGCGTACATCAACTTCTGAGATAAACTCTTTGATCAATTAACCATTGTGCAGTGAGAAGATTGACAGGATTGAGATGCAAAGCTAACTTGTACCAGCCACACATCTGCGGCATACTCAAGTGTTGATGCCATTGCAAAGTACATAAATACTGCATTGCACAATTTGAAGTTGATCAAAGAGAATATTTGGCAAAAAAACAGTCAATCAGTATCTAAGCATATTGTACAAAGATGCCACTCGGTCTGAGTTCTTAGTTTATTAACGACACAATGTGCTTGAGGAGGAATGTGAGAGTTAATTTCCAAAACATAACATGTCCATCACTGAGGTCTAGATTCACTAATATTGCGTTGCGCGGGCAATTTGTGCATTTTGTTGCACCTCGGTTGCTTGAACTAAGAGAGCGGCTTTTGTCTTATTCACTAAGAAATTTAAGCAAATCAAGTTGTGGTTACAAGCCCTCTAAAGAAACAGCAAATAACCTTCTTCATCACCAATTGCAAGCAAAAATTGTGTGTTTCAACTTGAAGACTAATCTATCAAGGCTGCAGCTTCCTCCCTAAAGCCCCTTTATAACAGCAGCATCTCTGATCTGATCTGAAGCTGCAGGATGGAAACCCTCTGCCTGCTGTCTGACCTGCTGCTGGCCTGCTGTCTGACCTGCTGTCTGACCTGTTGTCTGACCTGCTGCTGGACCTGCTGCGTCTTGACAGCAGCTGTTCTGAATGGACAAACTCTTTACACCTCCTTTCAAAGGATCTAATATGCGCTACAATTTAGGAGAGTTGGTGAAGTGAATTGGTCTCAATCTCAATTTGCATGGCCTTGCATATTAATAAATGTGGGCAAAATAAGGAGATTTACATATCATTTACATATGACATTGACTTTTTTCACCAGCTCTGATTTGATCATTTTGGTGAATCTCTAAAAATGTTAGCAATTTGTCAACCAAGGACTTAATTTGTGTAAATGTTCTGCATGCAATCATTTTCTAAAAGTAGGAGTCACTTTTTTTTTTTATGGTGGAGCTTTCATTTTGGAACAAAACTCTTCAGTTGATAGATCCTTCCAACTCACTTGAAGTAAAGGTCATACGTCACGTTGCTCGTAGACGCGTTTACGCTCCATTCACACCTGTAAACAGACTCGCCAGAGTGTCTTCTGAAGCACTGAGGACTTGAAGGGGCCTCGCAGGCTGACCCTTGGGAAAAATACATCTCAGAATCACTTCATTTGATTTAACCTTTATCTCACTGGGTTGTCCCAGTAAGAATGAAGACTTGGCAAAGAAAGTTGCTACTAAAGCATAGTAGCAGACAAACAACATATAACAAATTGCATAAGCAAAAAATACAACCAAAATCACATGAAAGGTAGCTGCAGTCAAGTGCATTGAATTGTATGAATTGCGCTATATAAATCAAGTTTGATGGATTCCTTTTTAACCTTGATTTTAGCTAAGGAATGCTCTTATACATGGTTCATTTTCCTTTTATTTTTATCTCTTGATTTTCTTTTTTTAATTTCTCATTTTCATATTGGTTTAACTGTGACGCTCATTGTAATGCACTGACTTGTATGAAATGTGCTATATTGACAAGCGTTTCTGAAGGTTGGAGTCAAGTCAGTCAGTTTAAATAGCAAAAATGAACTGAACCTCTCTGTCCCATGATGCAATCTCAAGCTCACATTTCAAATAACAGATGCCCTGTTCGTAAAAACAAAGTAATCCATAAGCATGTAAAACACCAATCTAGAGATCTAAAGCGAAACAGAATGAATGGCTCCTCGATGAGGCTGCAAACTGCTTCATCGATACAGTGCAGGTGGCACCTGCCAATGGAAACCACATAGTGCTGATAAGCTAACCAAGACGTTGTGGCTGACGTTACACTTTCGTTGCAGAGGCCTTCATAGGTTTGATTCGTATTCTGCATAGTATTCTGAATGAGTTACCTGGAGAGCGGTAAAATAGTCAACCAAGAGCGAGCGAAAAGCCACATAGTAAAAACAAAATAAATAATAAAGCTACAGGGTTTTTGTATTAATTTACCTTTGCTGACTATAGTGAGCAACGTGAACATGGCAGTAAATCCCTGTAGTGAACTCCAGCCCTTCAGATGGTCCATGAGGTACTGTGGGGAGTCCAGAAGGATCGTCATGTAGTCTTCAGTGTATCTGAGAGTCCGTATATTCGACCTGCCTTCTTGTAACTCAGTGAGCTTGCTTGGAAATGTCAGAGGAGTTTCATGTCTCTCACGTTGTATGAGCTGCAGCTAACCACAGGAGTTCGGGGAGGGGTGGGGGGTGTCAGTGCTTCGGCAGACAGACAGACACAACAGCCATTCTGAAAGTGATCACTCTTTGAAGTCATTTTGTCGGTTTTTCACATGTTCATTTCACTACGATGAGTTTTTGTTCCCCCGAGGTTCCCTGTCAAAGGAAAACAAAAGACGATTGAATACAACTTAAAGAAGATTCTCTGGTGGACTGTGGACATGCCGTTGTCCATTGTTCTTCTGTCCACCGCGAAGTGAGAGTCTCGCTCGAGGGGCTTGGAGTCAGAAGGCCTTGACTAACTTTACAGAGAGAGCTGCTCTAAGTTCATATTCCCGTCTCTTTAACTTCCACTTGGGACTTTTCAGCATTTTGTTGATTGACTCAATTTTGGTCAAGACAAAAAAGGGTTGCTGATCAATACCAATGACTCAATGATTACTTATCCAGGTGTTGAGATTTCTGAGAGATGATTTCTGATCATGATATCTAAAAACACCTTCAAACAAAAGGGAAGAAGGGAGGGTGGAGGGCAAGTTTATAGGGGGTACAGGAAGTCTCTTCTCAGGTAATAACACTATAAATTAAGATTTTGTGTAATCATATACAAGTGAATCTTTTTAATCTGTTACACATGGGGACATCAAAGTTGTTCAAGTACTTAAAATCCATCTCATTATCCTTCCAGTTCAAGGTTTCGGAGGTTTTGGAGATTGTCACGTTCCTCCTACTCATCTTACATCCTCATTCTATTCCCATTTCCCATTTCTATGAGTTATTTTAACTTTCATTTAGAAAAAGGTGACTCCCTTTTTGCCCTTACAAGATGACAACTGCCATAAAACTAACATGTCTTAAAGGCCCAATACAGAATCTGAGTGAAGCGTCATCTGTGGTGTCAGAATTATCCCACGACTGTCTGTTTGTTCATTGCACCTCTGAAGCGTTTCACTGTCAGAGTTTTAATTAAAGGCAGTCTAGATTTTCCTCTTTAATATAGCCCACAATCTTCTCAGTAGGTCTAAATATGTGGTGCACGGATGAACTTCTAATCTACTCATTCCCCATTTTGTTTGTTGTTGTCCCCTGTATTCAGATTCATGTAGCCCCTCCCACCCCTTATGACCTCACCCAGCTCCTGGGAGGAGCAGCAAGTCGTCGTAAGACCAAAACACCCCAGTATGCCTCCCAAACTGCATTTGATAGAGCAGATAAAGAATAACTAGATGACACTCAGTAGAGCTCATACCTCCGCCAGCGCTATGATATTCCAGTTCCACACGTCGGATTTTCACCAAAAGTTAATTATTTCTTCCATGCCCCATTACCAACTTGTTTCACATCAGGAGACGCAGACAGTTTCATGACTGTGCCTGAAATGGGACATGAGATGTTCCGTTCAAATTCTAGACACTAGTCGATTATCTCAACACCACGTGGCCGATGAGCTCTAAATCTGTTCAGTGGCCATTAGGGCCCTTTGGCACATTTTTGACAAATGTGTTGCACCTTTTATATTATGTTGCACAGCTTTTTTATTTAAATACTTGTTGCTCTTTTATTATCTTTTTTGTTGTTGTTGCACATCAGTTTTGTTTTATGTCATTGCAGTCATTTTTGGTTAGAATGTTTGCATATCATGGTTGGTGTGACTGGGTGTATTTTTTATTTGGCTTTTGTATTTTTTTATGTCATCCCTCATTTTTGCAATTGGAATTTTTTTTTGTCTTTATGTCTTTTTTTTC
>OMLI01014983.1:3804-26363 GCA_900302605.1 Rondeletia loricata
ATAGTTCATCTCCTCCTCATTTTTAGCCCCTAACCAGACCCCTGTAAGTGCTCCTCTGAGCTTTACAGGTTGGATCTGATGTAGGGAGCAGACACTGAACACTGCGCCACATGTAAATCTAGCGGTCGAAATATGGATCTGGAACGGTAACTGGAGTTGGATGGTAGTTACTGGATCTCATTATCAACGATGGCTTTTTTTTCCTTTTTGAAAATGTTAACAAAATGACCGAAACAAGTTGCAGTGGATCCGCTATGCACGAGCTGCAGTATTTTGGTGCTTATTTATTACAAGACACTTTCAGTCAAGCTCTAGATGACTAGCATATGTTTACCTAAGAGGTGTATTTTAATGCCTCTTTACCTTTGATTTCAGAGCAGGATAATTACAGAGGAAGCCATGTACAACCCTGTGGCAGATTAGGGAAGTGAATTGGAAATGGGTTCAAATTGTCGTTGTGAAGTAAAGAGGCTACTTTGCACCACAAGGGGTTTCTTTCCTCAGGCAGGCCAGGGGATTAAAAGAAGCCATAAAAGGTCTCTGTAATGGCATCAGTAATGTCTTGCTGCCATTAAAAACGGTGAGAAAAACATCTGCTTTGCATTTTTTACTCCCTTGCTGCTCATTTGTCTTTCAAAGTATCTGAGAGCGTGCCCTGGTTTCAATGTGCTCATATCGTTTCTGAATAAGGTTATTTTACTAACTTCAGCCTATGAATATTAGTCTGGAAACAGGATTGTATCCATGTACAGCACTTGCCACACACAAATGTTGCTGCACACTGTATAATTTGCAAATGCCAAATCAATAGCCAACTTAGTTACACATTGTATTGATGGCGCAGACTTTGTTGTTAGCACCATTATCTTGAGCACATTTTCAACACAATTTAACTTCACCATCAAACTGTGTAATTTTGTATTCAAACTTACTGCCCATCTACATTCTTGCGCTGCGCTGTGTTTATTTTCTCCTTCACTTTTGCCAAGAGACTGACTTTAAAAATAGCTGTATTCACACCCAGGTCACATAATGGAAGCCAGTGTAGAGTAAACACCTTGATTGCTTTATGGCTTGCCCCTAACCATCAGAGGCGCACTGTATCCTCCTCCCTTGGCTTCTGGGAAGCTGGGGCCCTGCAGTAATCTTTTCTCTGCTAACCCTTTAATAAACCACAGCCTGCTTCATTAGCTTGCCCTCACAGAGTGATTGATCGGTGCCAGTCACAGAAACCCCGTCCTCGCTCTGCCTACCTCTCCTCAACCCACTAAATAAGGCACTTTTTCAGCCAGCTACCAACCATCACACTATTAAAGAGAAGTATTCACTGTGAGCCAAAGAGGGAGTGGCATCAGCCGTGGATGGCAATGCAACAGTGTTCCTTTTGTTCAAAGGCTGGGTCAAAATCAATTTATAGGATGCACTATACCGGGCTCTGTATATTAGATTCTTATGAGTACAGATTCTGTCTTGGCACATGAAGGGGAAAAGAAAAAAGAAAAAAGATTCAATAAGAGTTTCAACAATGAGCTGTTCATACTACGTTGATGAAAAGACATTAAAAATGCATTCGAATTGGAAAAAAATTAAGGACTAAAGGTGCATTTTCTGGATAGATACATTATTTTAAATTACACTTGCTCAAAAAGTCATACATTATTAAATTACATTCACCGTGATTCTATTTTACTTGTTGCAAGCCCTTTAATTGTTGTGATAAATAGAGATAGATAATCAGACATCAGATTAGAATTACACATTAGACCACAGATTATCTCATTCTGAAGGCAAAGCAAGAATTGAGAAAGCCCCATAGCAATATAATAAGAAACTGCTACCAAATACAGAGAAAATGATCTATCTGGCATACAACCATTGTAAATGCTTATCCAGACAGCCTACATACAAAATCCATTTGCCAGCAGACAAACCAGGGGATAGTTAGTGACTACAACTATCACAAAATGTTCTACCAAGAGAAAGAAGAAACTGTGAGACAATTTGTGACAGCATTCCAACATTTAAGCCTAAAATAGGAATGGATAATACAGTAATGATGACATAATTTTCCTGTCCCACATTAGGAGCTGGATTTTCTCTTTAGTGATACCTAGAATGTGATCCTTCACTGCACTCTACAGTGGAGGAATAGAGAGATACAGAGGGGAGAGGTGCTAGATGGTGTTCAGCTGCAGTGATAAAGTCAGTAATATCACTATCTCGCCCTCCTCTCCCAAGAATTGCTATAAACCTATTTCGAAAATTGCACCCATATATTCACCGAAGACAGTTAGCTCATCCCGGTGACAGTGCAAACTTTTAGGCTGAATTATGCCAGTGCCATTCAGAGGGGTTTATCAAAGAGGGTCAATAACTCACAGACCCAAGTCTGAGATAGCCTGGCCCAGCGCCTCCCTCTACTACAGGCAGCCAGGCTGCTGCCATGGAACAGCCTGCTGCTATAGCTCAGGACACAAGATGGTGCCCAGTCACACTACTACACGGCTAATACTGGACGCTGTACAACTACGTGCAACCCCAAATACCAACTAATATGCAATATCAGGTGCAAAAACAAACTTTGAACATACAGAATTGCATGCCTTGGTGTTACATTCATGACACATTCCAAGACAACATTATTGCCAATTATAATCGGTGTATGAATTTTCTGTACATGTAGATTCTTGATTTCACATGCAATCGATATAGAGTTTGGCTTGAGGAAGGAATAACTTTGTGCTTCCTTAACCCACCTAACTCTAACTATTCTGATCCAGTGCTGACAAACATCACAAATGCAGACAAACCTTTTACAGTTTTTAAATGCAAACTTACAGTATTCATGGATGGCTGGACATTTTAGCTTTATCTCTATTGTATCCTTAATACAATTTGAAGGAATGTTTTTTAGCATCATTTTCCACCATCTTCAAAAAACACTTTGCCCTGACCCTTATCTGCATTTAGCCATGTTAGATTTTTGTCATATGCAAACAATTAGCAGAATTTGACATTCATTTAATTCTAATGGGCTTTTCAGTGGGGGTTTTGCCTGTAGGATGTTGCAGTACAAATATATGACTGTTCACAATAGCATTTGTCACCTGGAGACAAAGTAACAAGTGCAAATTTGTATCATTCATTGTTAAAACAGACCCTAATATTTCTCCTCAAATAGGTCAGGTTGGATTTACAGTAAGTGTTCCTTTAAATCTTGATACCAAGCTTTTCCGTGGAATTTTTTGCCCCATTTTATGTCTATGGTGTAAAGGGTGATATCACCTGCAGCTGTTTACAATTAGTTGACTTGTGTCCTGTAAGCTATGCTTAAGTTTTACTCACGATCTTTAAAATCTGTATTTTCCAGATATCCCAATGGCCTAATATGGAGGCTCCTTTACATACGAGCCCAATGAGACTCAACCTGTGTAGCCAAGAATTCAAATGTTATGAACCGTGCATGTGAATCATAATGCATAGTACAGTAAAAAATAGCAACATCAAAAGAGTTACTTGAAATAGTCTATCAAATGTTTTCAAGCTAAATTGTTGTGGGAAATTCGGAAGAAAGCTGAGCCTCTACAGGTAAATTAATTGTATTATTTTTTGGGACTGTGAGAATGGGATGAGAATATTACATTATTTAAATGCACAGGTGACATTGTTGCTGCCACAATATAACCTGCCCTTGTGGAGAAATGCATAGATGAGAGACACAGACTACTAGCAGTGTATGGGTCAGAGTGATACATGCCCACACGTTCTCTGTGTAGAGTTATAGCTGCACTACTAAAGAAACTATGCTCTATCAGACACCCACAGCCACAAGCTATTTTGCATCTTCCAGGCCTTGGATGACAGTTGCATGAGCAGTTACACGCTTATTGTACAGAAGGATAATTATGTTATCATATGTGGCCCAGATTCTGAGCCCAACAATATAGCCTAAGAGCGCTATAAATCCACTGGCAAAATTATCAAGTGTCATATCGTATTTTTGAGAGCGAGCTGTCACATATAAGAGACAAACAGGGAAGGAAGGTTATCTGGTGTAAAGAAGTCCAAACCGTCAATAAAGATCAGGATATCCGGATTGTTTTATCATGCCAACCTTCCAGTCCAGAGGGATCAGTAACCTTTAGTCATTACTATTTCGCAATCAACTGAATTTCCATGCTTGCTATGAATCTCGGCTTTGTTACTGTAATCTGTGATGGGTAACAATGACTCACGCTGCTTATTTCAATGAAAAAGTAGTCAGATTTGAAGTAACTGCTTTTGTGCTTCCATGCTAAACACACAAAAAAGATCTGTTACACTGAATAAAGCCCCAAACAACAAGTTCTAGGTAGGGTAAGCATAAACCTCCATACATGCGTCATGAATAATGATCAATGTGGGATGCTTGCAAACCGCGTACACACTCTGCTCAATACGCCTGTAGGGCAGGAGTGCATTCCAGTGACTGGAGCGAGACCGCTCCTTACCCAACCAGAGGTGGAGATGATCCTCTCTCACAGCGGGTCCCTCCCTTTGTGTACATGTGTGTTTAGGGTTGTCTCGGCAACAGAAAGCCCGCTGCTTCATTTGGCCGGGCCGCCCCGCCCCGTGTGGTGTTGGGCGTAGAGGGGGGTAGGATACTGCTAACGGAGCTAATAGTCTACCCGAGGTTTAGTTAAGTAGGTGCATGTGCATTAAGTATACATGGCATCATCAAAGTGTGCCAATAATTACAGAGTTGGGTTATTACTGTATGTGACTGTTATTTTCATTAACATTCATTTCCCGTCTCCGGTAAGAGTAAATACCCACCCACCAGTTTAATCACAGGCTTATTTCAAACCAATGCAGTTATCTCCATGATATCATCAAGCCCTCATAACTTCAGAGTGGATGAGGAGGGTTTTTTCTGTTTATGATGAGAAGCAGACTTCTATGAAGAGACAGAGATACATTCTATGTAAGGTAAATACAGAATAGAGAACCTTGAGTCATTTCAAAATAAGTCCGTTTTATGACTAAAGGTTTAACATACTGTGCAATGATCCACACAAGCATTACGTCGCTAACCTGCTGCGTTATTATGGTAGTGACCCTGGGCCTCTCTTTTTTGACATGGCATGGTACTAATAATGTGGAGCTGGTCATGTCCAAATGGGAACGCGTTTGCAGGTCTTTGCAGATTTACGTTGCATTGAAATGCAGGCAACCTTGGCAGGAAATAAGAGATGGGAAAAAAGCCAGCCTTTCATCATTTTCCCCAAATCAGAGGAGGAAATGAATATGGATGCCCTCAGGCGTGAGGGGAAGGAAATTCAGGGGCTGATGAGGTCCCTAAAGGATGCGTCTGGACAGTACCGGAACTTTTCAGTTGGGTCGCTGCCAGGGTGGGAGGGCTGCCATGGAGCATGTAGGAAACACATGCAAACATAAAGGCACTGACACATATACAAAACACACACACACACACATGCACATTTGCATGAATTAAATTACATTTCATAATGAAAGTCATATTGGTGTCTTTAACTACCACAAAGAAAATAGAAGATGTTCCTAAACCACGTGGATACGCTCTAAATAAGAGGGAGATGAATGTGCCACCCATGTGCCACCTGGCACAGAGTCTCATGTTTCAACAGGACAGTCAAAAAGTCCGCTTGTAGAAATTGAATCAACATCCTTGTTACTAAGCCACCCTCAGTCAGACTGAAGAGGTCTGGGAGTAAAGGGATACATGCTATTATACCATTAGTAGTACGGTAGCAACGGGGTGCAGTTTGCTTCACTGTGGCACGAGTCATATGAAAGGAAGATGGTCAGATACACTGAGCCAGCAGCCAGGGCTGAACAGCGAGGCTGGAAAGCCAGGGTACGCCCTCTGGAAGTTGGGTGCAGCGGATTTGCCACATCCACGACTAGTTTATTCAGGGAGTTGGGGATTCATGGTTCGGGATTATGGCAGGCCTCAAAGGCGGCTTTTCAAGTAGCTGAAAAGAGTGCTGGCTCTGGCTGAATAGAAAGGACACCGCTCTCCAAAGCATGGAAATGTATCTCATGGCTAAGACCGGAGTTGTAACACATGATGGCTAAACTAAGGTAGGAGAAGTGGATAGTCATACAATGGGTATAACTGTCTTTCGTCAGTAAGCTTACTGTTTGCTGATACAATTCGGTTTCAGCCAGCAAGGTCAGCTGCCCCATTGTTGAGACCAACAATGAGATTATAAATGATTGGGTGTAATGTTGTGAAGTAGGTGTCAGCCTAAGTGTGGATACGGGGTGGTGTTGAGGGCGGGATTGGTTCTGGGATGCCAGAACTTAGTGTTGAACCTTACGAAGGTGCCGTCGGCACACTTAATAATCCCCACTCTCACCCTTTCCTCCAACATCCAAAACCAGGTTTCTCCTACACAGGTGCTCACCCAAAATAGCAGAAGGGACAGTTGCATCAAATCCTGTGCCTTGCTACACGTTGCTAGGAATACTACAGAGCAGATGAGACTCGTGCTGTTTCCAGATCCATCACTGACCACCGGTCACTCAGTGTTGATGTCAGGGCCCTTGGCAATAGCAATCATCCGTGTGTGACCTCTGTTACATTCTGGGATGAATGGGCCATGGGCAACAGTTACCAGGGATACACTATACAGCACAGGGAGGACATGTCACTCACAGACAGGTAGATGTTTAGACAGAATGAGAGCTATAGAGAACAAGAACTAGCTCTGACAAAAGGACAAAGGCCAAACAGAGAGAGGCAGCCATGCAAATGCATATATTATACAGAGTTCCTATCCCTTGATGTCTTGACTGGATTTGAAATTTTAGTCAGTGATGAATATAATGTTTGTTTACAATGGCAGGGCAGTATGACCATATCACAGCATGTTAACCGACAGCTACTTAAAATGTGTAGTCATGTGTATCGGGTCTGAACAAAAGTTTTGAGATCTGGAAATGACCTCATTAATTTCCCATGCTTTTCTAGACTTTCCAGACATTTGTAGAAACGCTGTGAATACAGACAGACAGACAGACAGACAGACAGACAGACAGACAGACAGACAGGCAGACAGACAGACAGGCAGACAGACGGGAAGAGAGGACTACGGTGGACAAAATGTCTTAAGTGTTCCCAATATTCTCTGTTTCACCAGACTGAATAGCTTTGCTGACTGCCACAACACTGACCTCCTACTGACACGGAGAAAATGACCACTTTCTACAACTTTAAAATGGCCTGGGGGGAGCGCGAGATACGGGTACTGCAAATACAACAGACAATTGCTGACTCAATGTTTGTCAGGATATGGGAGGGAGGAAAATGTGTCCTTGACAACTTAAACGGTTTTGTATTGAACACGACTTATTCTGACAGTTAGTTCTATATCAATGACTTTTCACTGCACACAGACAGACAGACAGACAGACAGACAGACAGACAGACAGACAGACAGACACTAAAACACACCCTATGATTAAAAGAACAACAACACCTACTACACAGGAATACTCAATGCATCAAAAATAATGCAAACATTTACCTTTCGAAAATAACAAAAGAAGGATGAACAGAACAACGTTGTCGTATTTGATGTGCACTTTGACTGAGAGAATGACCAGGTCCAACTGGTTTCCACTGACGTGTACACCTGTATTATCATCAGCCTAATGAAAAACAGAATTCATTCAACAGTAAAGTGCAACACAGCATCATTATTTTCTACACTCCCTGAGGTGCAATACAAGCCTATTAGATCCTTTAGTTGATCCCTGCACACACACACACACACACACACACACACACACACACACACACACACACACACACACACACACACACACACACACACACACGTGGCCTCACACACTAAAGGCCATAAAATATGACTGTAACATATAGTACTATTAAAGTTTGCTTTTAGAGGCCTCCCTGTCACTCAGTTCATCTTAAGAATGCTGTTCTGGTTTACAAGTAACAGCTGAAAACCAAGGAGAGAAGCACAGTCTCCTCTTGATAGACAGGATGACTTACGGCTGGCCTGGCTGGCGACCTCTTGAATGTCTGGGCTGAGATATATGATGAACAGGGAAATGTGGGAGGACACGCAGTCCCTGAAATTCCTGTACAGAGGGAGGGTGATGAATCTGTACTGTAAATGGACATCGTTATCATTACTAAGGTCACTGGTACCATTAGGTGTTTCGTAGACATGTATAACCTTGTACAAAAATGAAAGGGTACTTCCTTTGTGGTTCGATTAAACCTAAATCCCATTTGCCCACAATGCTTCTTAGAGGCCGGCTGCCAGTTGGAACTGTGTCGGAAGCCTTGGATTCTGCCATCGCTCAATCGGTCGTGAGCTTTTTTAGCGTCCTGAAATCTGGGTGACGATGACATCACCCTACACCCACATGAAGCATTCATGACACGTCAACGCAGCTCCTACTGGCAGCCTTTGGGATCATGTTTGCTCTCAGTCAACCACAGTCGGACTCGGACCATAATAAGACATGCCGCTTCCTGTACCAAGACCTCCCTGAGTAATATTAATCATATGAGGATAAAGTTGTAAATCCATCCTCTTTGGAAATTCCCCTCTTTTATGTATTCTCAAAGCGGAGAAAGGGGCTCTGTTATGGTGCGGGGCATTAGTTTAATCAGATGTCAGCAATGTGAGAAGCAACACGGGCCTTGAAATCTGCAAGTGATAAGGATGTGATGTAGTGTTTTCTCTGAGGCCATCGTACAAAAGACTAAATAAGATCATATATGATTACTTGACTACGGCATGCCCTGATGACCTAACTCCACTTTGTGAAATGTGTCTATCATGATGTAGAAAAATATTACGAGTGGATTTTCTGGGGTATTTTGTGAAATTAGTTCGTCTTCATGGAATATCATGGCATATAAAATGCTGCAGAATAATATTTTTGGTTTCCCGGTATTCATTTTCTTTCCCTGAATTATACCATTCGTCATACACTCATTACAAAGACAGTCAATTTTGAACCAATTCCAATTGCCTCTAATTTCTAACTGAAATGATACAGGATGCACATTTTTCATCTCCCTGACATCCATTGACTTTATTATTGTATGGAAATGCCTGGCTCTAGATGAGCAAATACAGAGAAAAGTCAACATAATTCAAATTTTTAGTTAAAGTTTGCAGTTAGGTGTTACAGTCTCTAAGTTATCAAAATCAAAGTCAAACAAACTGTATGCTGTCTTTTATCCTATGTTGAATTTGCAATATTTTCACATTTGTACTTTGAGAAGTTGTTTATTTCAGATAACAAAGGCACATGAAATTGCAATAAAGAACGTATTGAAGAGTAACATGTAGGTAACTCATTTTAAGTAGCTAGTAACCAAGCAATAGGCTACAACATTGACATGTTTTGTGCTTCTCCTTAATGAAGTTGTAACTACAACAGAATTATTCTACATTCATCACGGACACCTAGGCTGTCACTGCTGTTTAATGAGTATCAATTAAGCTGTTTCAACAGACTAGCTCAGCACATACTGTAGACATAAACAGGCAAGGCAGAAAAAGCGCACCAATAATGAATAGGGTTTAAAACAAGAATAGCTGTCTTAGGTACATAGGTACAGGATTTAGGTTATAACAAAGCAACTGTTGTGCATTTTTACTAAGACTACAATGAAAGAAACCCCAATATGTCATATAATTATACAGTACACTGGCTGTTAACGCTTTTTAAACATTGCGGTATGCTTAGAGGTTCAACACCTTAACATGCGTATTTGTGGTATTTAAACATTTCTTATTTCTCTTATTTCTCAAAGTGTCTTGATTTCCTTCTGCTACTTGCATGTCAATTGTCAACTTTATCTTTATGTTTTATCTATATTGGGACTATGCCATATTAAACCTACAAGGAAGTATTCATTCATCCTTTGTTTTTTCCTCTCAAATAAAGTCAGCAACAAGAATATTGCTGTTCAGCGTGTGCTCATGCGGGGGTAATATCGTAAACGCATGCTATGAGCCATTTGTCACAGAAATGCATTTCTACTTCAATATACTGTAAAAGATATCTGGGAAATTGCAAATAAAGCATTTTATCATTTCATTCATCTTTGCCAATGCTTGTTGTTACTGTAATTATATAACAAATATAGATCATTAAAAAAAGTAAACCCACTACCATATTGTCAGGTTCATATCTGTGAACTGTATTTTTATACATATTCATCACAAGCATAATTCATTCCAAATATTTTCATAGTAAATGAAAAAAAGAATAAAATATAAATTCTATATATAGTAACCTGGCTCCTATTTATCCACCATGGCTTGCTGTATATACCATTCCTCAGTCAAGCCTACCTTTTGGCTTAAGTAAGTGAAAATAGCTAAATTGCCACACAAGGTGTCAGGCGCCTAGTGTTTAGTGTGTTTAGTACGGTGCATGATCCATATAAACAAACTTTATATTATTGTCACTTTCCATTCAAATTTGCATTCAAACTATCGTTTGCTGTGAAATGAATCACCAAAATTATCAAATGAGCAGTATACTATTTAAAAGCTAATGAGCTAATTGTTTGGTAAATCAGTGTTTTTATTGAGAGAAGAGTTGGTTAGCAAACAACAGCCAAAGAATTAACTATACATGGAACAATTAGCCAGCTAGCTACACTGGTTGGCTTCCCATTCAATTTCCATTCATTCACAGTAAATATCCTTTCTAAATCTGTGTATTTCAATTGTTAACCATCCATGTGTTTCATTTGTTAATGATGCTTTCTGCAGCTCTTCCAGGAAATGTCTAAGATTACTAAAAGAAAGATTTGGTTAAACCACGTTGCTGCTAGGTTTAATTTTAATTAGCTAAACCATCTGATGCTAGCTGGCTAACCATTTCATTTACAGTGAATGCAGGTTACCAACTGCAATTAATATTTAAAAAAAACACTGTTTGGCTATTTGCAAATTACTTTATTAGAAGATTTCTCGTTGGCTCCTTTGATGGTTTGGTGATTTATGAGGTTAACACCATGTTTTCCACCATGCTAGGTGTGGCTTGCACTTTATGACTCTTAGTGCACACTGTCTCTATGGGTGTTCCACTGAAACACAGTAGTTTATATTGGTGACTTAAAGGTGTTTAGACTAAATTAATTATGGGACATCGGCTATAGAACACCATCCACAGTGTTTATTTATCAAACACCAGGTCTATAAGACATGTATATAATTATGTACGTAATCAAAGATGAGAAACAACTTATATTATGAGAATCCTCTGCAATATGAGGGAATTTCGAAATGCGTCATTTTGCTTTGCCTGGTTGATTAATTAAGTGATTCATTTGACTGATTGCTTGCCAGACACATTTAAGCTTAAAACAAATTGGAAATTGCTCATTACAAATCTTCTTGATTGGTTATAAAAAGAGATGCATGTCCAAGCATTATCCTACTGGAGTGTGATTGAATTGTACAAAGTGTGAAAGCCTCCGTTTGACCTACGAAGAGAGAAAGGAGAGCGTAGGCCAGCAAGGTCAACTGAGCCGGTGGAACATTGACTTGATTCATCAAATTAGGTCCTATGTAATTGCACTGCATGACGACTCATAAAACATGTAGGCTATAAAGCTGTCAGGAAGCCATCAGCCTCATGCTAAATGAAGTTACAAAAGGTGCAAGGTTCACAACTTCATACAGTGCTAGAGTAAGGTGTCCAAAAGCACTTCCTCTGGCCATAACCTCACCGTGTTCGGTCTGTTGTGGATATCAAAACACTAATTCTACATTTTGAGGTTTGTTTGCCATCTTCTTTAGCTGCATTGCAGCTCTAAGTGGGAATCCCCCAAAGGAGGTTTTAGAGCCCCTTTTCAAACCCCTTTTGGTTTAGTTGGTTGATCGAGTGACTCGTTAGCTCCCTTTGTTTGAGTCATATTTTTGGGGTCTAGTGTTAAAGGAAACAGTAATCATATTTCTTTCCTCAACAAATGTGATTTGTACAGGTCACTAATCATTTTTCTTCAGCTTTGACTAATCAGCCTCAGAGTGAAGGTATATATTGAGTTAGTGGTCATAATTATTAGTGCATTATAACTAGTCAAAACACTGCAGCTACAAACAGCAACCATGCTCATGAACATGCTCCGAACCAATGATACTATCCCAGCTTTCTGTCTAAAATATACCTCAGCCCAAACATACTTAAAAACAGAGAATTAATGCACAATCTTTGAAATCTGCAGAACATCTGAATGCATATTTAGCAGACTGACCTCTTTGAGACTCGTGGAGCGTGCAGTGTGAAGGCAGTTTACCTTTGTAATTGTTACAGATCACACCATTAGCACAATATTGTCATAGCTCCTGCTCCTGCAGTCAGTAGCTGCTGAGGGTTAATTTGCATAATAAATCTTAATTGAAGCTCATTAAGGATTTGATAAGAAGCAAATCAGGTACACTGCGGATAACTTAAGATTAATGTTTTCTCTATTTTTTGGCGCGCTCATATTCAGGGGAAATTTCACATTCATTCCTTTCTAACTAACTACATTTTGCATCATTCTCCTAAACATGATATTAATTTAGCTTGAGTTAAATCAAAGCAAATTAACTTTTAACATACTGAACCAAATAAATCTATATTACGATGACTCCCTTTATGGTTTATATAAATGATGCTTTGAATACGCATCCGAGGTGTTCTTGAAATCAGAAAGTACAATGCTTTTTAAACTGTCCAGGTTTTTTCTCTGAATGAAGGCTTAACTGATATGGCAACCTCTTTCAAAAGCATGTGAGGTTAAGTAACCTGATCCGGCAGTGATTGTTTTGAGAGACCTCCCAACCATATGGCCAACATGCAGGCCCTCTGTCTGACTATACATTTACGTCAACAACTGCAAGATGGATGTCCTCACTTATATCTTCTTGACTTTGTATGGGAAAAGACATGACGTGTTCTTGACAAAATTGGAAAATATGTTGTAAACTAGGAGTGTTTATCATGTTCTTACAAAAGTGCACTGCACATGAGGTGCAGTGTATTTTACCATAAACCATATTCCATATACCATGCCTCCTCCATGTAATCAATACCAGGCCCACACTGTTACTGTATAACTATAAGCTTCCCTCGCATTTTTATCCTCCAAGTCCATATAAATGAACTACCCAAGCTGTAAAGTCTCATCCCCATTTTGCTCTGTAAATCATTATATCTGTAGGGACCTGGACAAAATACCGTAACATAATTTCTTTTGTACTTGGGATGTCTTGCAGAAATAATGAGTTTTAGCCTGCTTGCAATAAACTCTCCCAATATTCTAGTTATTGTCAGACTTAATGAAAAAAAAAAAAAAAACATAACAAGAAATAGTCCCTTTTCTGCAGTGATGATCACATGGAAACATTATCCACATGAATCACCCCAATGGCATATCAAATTGTGTCATTTGCCTGGAAACTAGTGCAGGTCTCAGAGGGAAGGCAAGGTGAATGAGCAGTTGCTGTAGAGAGGTGCAACGCTGCACAGGCACTTGCCTTGAGACCAATCATAACAGCCTTTTCTTTTCCACACAGGAGAGCGACGAGCGGAGGAGAGAGATCACTGTGCTGGAGGGCACAGGAGTCTTGGTTCTTATCACCTAGACAGTGCACCACCCTGTCTGCCTCTCACACAAACAAAAGCCTTCCCAAACTATTAGCTATCTACACCTGTCACCTAACTGGCATGCAGGAGGAAATGCAATGAGATCACACTAAAACCACCTGATATTACTTTTTTTGTTTTTTGTTTTACTGGTGTAAGAATACACAGCATGAAAACTAGCTGATGGGGAGAAAGTTATTATGGGGTATCTCTATGGGGAGCGCTTCCAAGTTCGAAAATTGCAAGCATTGCAACAAAGTGTGAGTATTTGGTATGGTGTGCTCATACGCCAACGAACATTTCAAGGCTGGATATGATCAAAACGCAACATTTGCGTTGTTGACGTCAACCCAGAGAGATACAGAGGAAAAATACAGAGATTTAATGCCCACTGATGATGACATCACTTAACCTAATAGACTTTATACAGAATTTTTAACTCGAAAAATGAGGTTGGGTTAGGCAAACTGAGGCAGCGGCCGAAATCTGTAGGAATTGAAATGTAAGGCGTAGCATGCAGTGTGTATTCTGCACGCCGTATGGGTGTTCAGTTGCAGCCTTGAAAGTACATCAGAGTGCTTCATTGACGCCCATGTTCAGACATGCTGAGAACTTAATTCAAAGTATTACAATTCAAGTATCAAGATTATCAAAATGACAGGCGGAAACTATTTTCACACCTACAATCGCATGATTACCAAGGCCAATGATTATTGCCTTGTTGTTCTCATTTATTGGTTTTGCATTGTTTCTTATTTCATTATGGGCATACCACTTATTTACAAAAGCCACATTTCAAAGCCAGAATAGCAGTGAAATCAACCGGAGTTTATGAATTGTACATCTGTTATTACAACAGCGCTTCATCTGTCATTTAATTCTATTGTAAACTTGATTATATACTAAACTTATAACACTAGAGTCAATGGGCACTTCCACTTCCTGCAGTAAATCAAATTGGGGTCATGGAGTGGCTTAGAATGGCAAAAAGAAGAACACACCCATGAATGTAAAAAATGATGATCATTACCATCATCATACAGTAGTTATCAGAGATCAAATGTAGCCTCAAAGATGCCATCCACTGAATCCCAAATTCCTTCCTTACTTAAAATTCCTAAATTCTTTAAATTGGCACAGTGAGTGCATGGTTCTCTTTTTGGTTTTCAATTTAAAACAATGGTTAAACTGAAGCAAATCATAGAAAACAACAATGAAGTGTTATAAAAGGGTACAGACAAAAGGATAGTGAGGTAATAGAAAATAATAGAGGGTGGCAATCTGCTGTGAAAAATAGGACACCCTTGTATTTGGTGCCATTTTCCTTCAAGCTTTCGTCATTCAAAATGGACTTCCTTTTTTACCTAAACTGGATAAACAACATCTGCCTTGATCGTAGGATGTTTCCAGAACAAACCACTTAGGAGGAATTTCAGCTAGCCAATTCCCACAAGCTGCTGTCAGTCACTGGCTGGCACAGCAACACTTAATGCCTTTGTCTGTTCTCCAATTTATCTTGTTAACAGCAAATTGGGCTAACGGTTTGAGGCACAGAGCTATTGTAAAAAAACGGTAAGAGAAATACTTCCACAGCCGCAAAATAACATATGGCCCCCTTCACTCAAAAATGCATTTCGTGCACTTACAGGGCTTTACGTTTACACCATATATAAACTTGATACATACATTTCATGCTGGAATTCCTAGCCTCATATCCCCCTATCTTAGTGATGCTTCCTCAGTGATAAACCAAAAAGGTGTAGAGCATCCTATCATGTACCATAGAGTAATTGGCATTTTAAATTACCGTACGCTCAATGTATGCAGAGGAAGTAAATCAAATATAACTGGCCTTTACTTCTACGTCTACGGTCTCAAGTTTACAAATACGCCTATTAATAATACAATTCCCACAGGAGAATAGAAGCACCCTGGATACCAAATGTCCTCTGAATTAATGCTTGAGCTGGGAATGGTCTTCTTTTTTTTTTTTTTTACAATGCCTTGCAAAACAGTATTTCCACTGAGAGGGATACTGCGTCTTTAAGAGCCCTACAAAAAAAAAAAGAACCCTATTCCTTTGCATCTTCCATGGTCTTATTTCAATACTCCTCTCTCCTTGTTCCCCCTCCACACATCATTAAACATATTATTATAACATGACTGTCAGCCTGCGTCTCTCTTCGCTCCATTCTTGCTCTGCCAGGTAATCAATTTGTCGTCACTCTCTGTAACCCCAGTAAAGTCATCAAGTGAAATGAGTTACAGCTGCAAAGAGCCTTCAAGAATACAGAAAAAAAAAAGAAAAAAAGAACGCGAGAAAAATGACAACACAGCCCAGGAATATTCCACCGCTTGATAGCACATCCCAGGTCTTGAAGATGAAATATTAATGCACAATTTGTTTATCTGCAGGCCCACATCTCTCCGGTGCCGAGCTGTTAATTTTCTATCGGCACAGACAACGGATCAGTCAGTCATGAACTCTTCACAGCCATTACCGGGAGACATTTTGATTAAGTATTCCTAATGTAGTGGATAGGAAAGAATGAAAACACTCTGCCTGCCAACTTTTGATTGACCATTAAGCCACTGATGAATGTGCCTGTCAAAGAGGAGACAATTACCTCAACAATGAAGAAACTCTTCTGGAAGGCTTATTTCTCTATAGGGCTGACACATTTACCAGAGCACAGGCGAGGCAGCTGAGAGCGTGTAAAGGGATCACTTAGGCATCTTCTCCAAAGTTCTCCGAATAATAGTGGGGACATTGTTTTTTAAGAAAAGGGGCTTTTGGAGCCTGAAATGTGGGGGAAATATTTTGCATGCGACTGTATGGCGACGAGTGTGTGTGTGTGTGTGTGTGTGTGTATGTGTAAACTGAGAGTGTGCCGGGCAGATAAGGGTCTCAGTATCTTAAGCGGGTATAAAGAGACGCCATTATTGGCAGAGAACAATCACCATCTGGTTGCTACATCCGCAACCATAATAAAGACTGATAACTTCTCAGCACGCCACAACCAAGTAATTGCATCCTCAGACGCTAAAATACCCTTGATCAATCTAGTGTTAATCCACCGACTTCCTCATCACGAGACACTGTTTTAGGAACATTATAATTAATGTGAAATAACCGAGTGGCTGACGCTGTTCAAAATAAGGTCAAGGTTAATGCTTTTGTGACCTTGGGAATTTGAATAGAATATAAACAGAAAATAAGGTTAGGGGTATATGGTGTTGCTCCTAAGGCCATCTATTGGAGGTGGGGCAATGTGGAGACTCAGTGTTCCAAAAGGGCAAAATCTGTTACATGATCACACGTGTACACACACACACACACACACACTGACACAATAGCCCAGCCAGTTTACAACTTACTCCAGATGTCATGTCGGCCTATAACTTTACGAGGGCCTCCTTGAAGATGATATTATTGATATTCCCTAGCTCAATAAACTGTATTTCATGCTTATTTAACATGCAAACAGTAGACTGTACATAAGGTCGCTATTTTCTGGAAGAATGATACGGGGTATGTGCTGTGGAAGCTTATACTACAGTAGCCTGCTACACAAAAAGTTAAATCCGAGAGAGAATGTGTGTGTGTGTGTGTGTGTGTGTGTGTGTGTGTGTGAGTGTGTGCGCGCGTCTCCCCTTGCCAGCATGGATGGAGTGCATGTGTGTGAGTGTAACCCATTCTCCATTTGTCCATAAGATATTAAGAGTTCATGCAGAGTTCATGTGTTTGGGATACTGGATCCACATCTTTCAGCCTCCCTACTTCATGTCGCTCCAACACAGCGAGGGAGACTTTTTAACTCGGCTTGCTGTGAATGAAAACTCAACTTTCTGATCAATGAATGACTAAATGGTTTGTGAAATGTTATTATTGAAGGAAACCTGCACACCCAAATTACATTTCGCTATCTAGTATTATTATTTTATTTTCTGTTCTTTTTGGAAATTTTATTTTTAGAAACCAGATTTAGATGAAAGGTTTCCCCTTCTGTGAGGAGCCTATCGCTTTTGGAGAAGCAGCTTGTGATGCTGCAACTTCCTTCCACCCCCATTGTTTTAACATTTGACTTTCTTAGAGCAGTGGGTCCCCAAGGTGCGGTCCGGGGCCCCCCATGGGGTCCTCGAGGGGGTTTCAGAGGGTCCCCGGTGAAATGAGGAACAGTTGAATTTCACTATTACTTCATTCACTAGACGATAACACAATGACAAAACGCATACGGGTCACTGTTTTCATCATACTGTCGGTTTCACTGCCTCCCCACCTACAGTATATAGTTAGGCTCCGTACTAAACCATCAGCAAATACAAAAACCTTCTCAGATGGGACAAGCATCGCACTAAACGGGGGTCTGTAGTCTAATGCGTATCTATTCGGACATGAAAAAGTTTGGGTTAACCCGCGGTCTTATAGGCTAGAGACGCCGGTAGAATAACAATCACAAATATACACTCTATAAATGTTACACACAATTTAAGGATATTATAATAATAAAAAATCCCTTACCCGCAGCCCGCTTGGGCGCCTGCTGTTTCCTCCGTGGCATTTTTTTGGAGTCGCGGTTCACTACTGTGCCCAGGTGAAATCTGTATGCGGTCTAAGATAGTCCATGCAGAAAGAGAGAGAGAGAGAGAGAGAGAGAGAGAGAGAGAGAGAGAGAGAGAGAGAGAGAGACGCGAGTCTTTATTTGGGGTCTCAGAGTAGTTCAGTGTCTCTCTCTCACTAAAAATCCAGTCAGGGGGGGAAACAGATGTTAAAGCGGGCTTGTTCTTTCACCTTCTTCTCCTCCTTCTCCTTCTTCTTCTTCTTCCTCCTCCTACGGGGGGCGAACCGTCTCCTTTCACCATCCGTTTTTGTCCATCAGTGCCACATATAGTGATCGACGCCTGTCAGTCAGTCCGTCAGTCAGTTTTCGGTGTATAATACGCGGGGCGGAAAGCGCGCAAAGCGTCTGGTAATGGTACAGAGGATTACGCACGGCGCAGGCGAGGGGGAGAGGCGATGCCAGCAGACATCGATCCACAGAACAAACTGAACATTAAAAACTCCTCCCTCCTCGCCTGGACTTGATGATGGCAGCGAGACATTTGTTACACTAGATAACCATGAGTTTATTAAAGGAACAGAGGCCAGGGAAAACAGACAGGAGCAGATCTGTGTTGTTTTCAATCAGGAATCACTATTTCATGCGGGGATTTGCTTTTGTATTATTTCCCCGAGCTTATTCCGTTGAATATAGCAAATAAAAGTTTCTCAAATTTCGAACAGATATGAACGAACCGCTGCACTACAAGAAAATCCGATTGCTTCCATAATGATACTGCAGCCACTATGGCTTACAAATAAGTGAATATAAGGGAACGCCCACTTATGTGAACGTGCTGTTTTTAGGGGGAAATAGTCTGTTTTAGCAGCATCATTCATCAACCTGCTGTTTACCCGATCCTGTCTCCAGGAGTATTCCCCTGCAACTTACACTCGACAAGGTACATCATTTTCTTTGTCAAAATTGAAGATAGTTGCTCTGAAAATGTAATTAGTTACAGATTACTGATTACTTGCTTGAAATTGTAGACCTAATCAGTAACACAGCACAGCAGCTCAGTAGTGTAATGTGATTACTTTTTGTAACTTTGGAATTATTTTGCCCATAAAATATGAAGTTTATTGCACTTTACAAAACGTAATTTGGATAGGTAATTACAATCTGAAGTCATTGGGCTACATATGTAAATTAATTTACGTTTGTCTCATAATCTCACATTCAATTTGTCTCCTTTCATTTTCTCTTCCTTGTATCTCAGTGGCTCAACATTTTCAAAACTATCTTTGATCCCGTTACTTGTTTAGTAACATAACAGATTACTGTAAAGATACTGTAATCTTTTTATATGTAAGCTTATTCCTTATCCCTGGTTGTCATAGTGTGTGAGCTAACATTAGTAAAGCCTCTGTTACTCCCTCTTAAAAAGCTCCCCGTGACCTAATCAAATACGAAGTTGTGGTGATGGATGACTTCATTTCAGAGAGACAACACCCCTTAGAGATCCAGGCTCGCCCCCGCTTTACAAATGGCTTCCTGATAATATTCCATCACCCTATTTTGTGTCTGTCAGTCATTTTGCCAACGATACCAAAGACCTCCCCTGAACTCCACCTGAACCGGTGCGATCAATCACAGCTTAGATCCAGCCCGGGCCATACCTGCCTGACAGCTTTTAAACACCCCATGTGTACACAAGTGTGTGTGTGTAGTGACAGGCAGCGCCCACCACTACCTCCAGCAACCCTCACCTTATCTCTACCAGTATGGCCTCGCTCCACTGCTGCTGACACCTAGCCTGACTTCATCTGCATCCCACTGCCAACTCGCCCACAGCTCTGGGTGAGTGTGTGTGTGAGTGTGTGTCACTTCTGAAAAAGTCACTTCTGAAAACGTTTTTGATCAGTGTGCGTATTTCAAACTTGCATGTACATTCATGCATCGGTGTCAATGGGAGATCCGCGTGCAGATGGTGGAATTCGTCATCCCCTAAGTCTTGATGAGCGTTTCCTCCCTCATGGTTGCACTTCTCTTACCTGGCTGCCGACGGATTTTCCAGCATATAACTTCAACAGATTTCACTTAAGTGTGATCCACCACTGTAACGAAATGTGACGAACATATGTCTTGTTAGTTTGTGTGTGTGTGTGTGTGTGTGTTGTTTTTCCTCTCACTATGGCCACTTGTGGCTGTCTTCCCAATAAAGAAGCAAATGTGCGGCACACATGCAGACAACAAAACTTTATTAACGTCTGTGCACTTTGAACTGTGTTTGATGATAGGCCTATAAAGATAAGACTTAACAAAATCAAAATCCTATATTTGGTTAAAAAAAATAAAAAAAAGAATCCACCCTTAAACAGAATCTTAATATGTCATGCCAATTAACATGAGCAGATGTTTCCCAAAGCTAGAAACCGGATAAGTAATACTTTAATCTGAGCTCTCATCAAGAGCTGTGGCTGCTTCTTTGATAATGAATGGGAGGCATTGTTTGTGAATTCTTTGAATGTTTGTTTGAGCTTTTACACCCATATATGTTTTATGTCCTGTGAGCTAACAGCTCTGAACCAGAAAATGTGCCCACATTCCTGGGAAATCGCCCATGGCACGTCTGGAGTGTACAAAATCTGCCTTTTATTTACTGTCAACTAAGCAGCTCTGGAAAGTGTCTTTTGATGGCAGTCAGAGTTTGGACCCCTCTTCATTTGAGCTTTGAGAGAGTTCGATTCATGTTCACAATCTATACTGGACCGTTCAGAGTCTGAGGGAAAGCACTGGAATACTGTGGATTGGGATGAAACTACAGGGGTTCAGACTGTGTGAGCTCAGTGTACAAAACTCCAACATAAAATGTACATAATGAGTGAGTCATGGGTGCTGATATGGGCCTTTATTTGTCGAGATCACAATAGAAGCTTAAAGCAAATCAGTAGAAAGTACCACCAGTAAAAACGACAATACCTTAAGAACAATGCTTAAGACTAAGAACAAACTTTAAAAACTGGTATGACCACTCATCATGACGCATTTATCTTATTTCTTGATATGGCTGAGATATTATTAAAGGCCAAGTTTAAGGCCAAGTCCACACTAATCCGGATAAAAACGCTTAAATTTCTTTAAAGGAATTGGCCGGTCTGCTAAGACCCCAGGTTAATTGTTGACATGGTCTATGTCAAGATGTAAATCAGCCATGATTTTTGATCAACTCACCCCCTCTTGTGGTGTACCGGCATTCCGAAATTTGGCAGTTGGCCAGTCATTGACATCCATTGTATTCCAAACGAGTGTTTAGCAGCTCCCATAGCTGTGTCTTTGTTATGTCCAACACAAGTACGGTAAGCGCATACGAACTACCCTGGCTAGGTTTTCTCCAATAGTGCCCACAAACCAACAAATCCACATGTTAAGATTCTGTGTTTACACACCACTGCGTATGCGCACGGACTCAGACACGGAGACGCTGGGATTCTGTGTTTAGACGCCACTGCGCATGCTCAGCAGAGTCAGGGTACATGCTCACGGCCCGTCTGATTTCACTTTCTTCTGCAGAGTAGCTACTTGGGTTCGTACAAGTACGGTGGAATGGGTCCACCAAATGCTCCTCTTACATAAAACTCGTCAGTGTCTGAGTCAGACATTGTGAAATTAGGTAACGTTAGCAGTTGGTAGCCTAACATACAGTCACTATCTTCGCCGTGTGCATGCGCAGTGGCGTGTAAACAGAATTGAAACTTGTGGATTTGTTGGTTTGTGAGCACTATTGGAGAAAACCTAGCCAGGATAGTGCGTATGCGCTTACTTGTGTTGGACAAAACAAAGACACAGCTATGGGAGCTGCTAAACACTCGTTTGGAATACAATGGATGTCAATGACTGGTCAACTGCAAAATTTCAGAACTCGTGCACACGGCGAGAGGGGGTGAGTTGAACAAAAATCATGGCTGATTTACATCTCGACATAGACAATGTCAACAATTAACCTGGGGTCTTTGCAGACCGGCCAATTCCTTTAATAGGCATGCACAGTAAACCAATCATATGTCAGCGTTTACGAAACTCTCAGTTTTCCCCGGCTACACTACAACGCACAACTGCCGTTTTAAAATGTATCCACTTGGGAGGGCGTCTTCAAAAGCTCAGTTTTCGTTGGACGAAAACACTGTTTTAGTGTGGACAGAAGGGCAAAACGGAGAAAAAAATATGTTTTTCAGATTTCTCCAGAGTAGTGTGGAGTAGGCCTATAAGACCCTGTCCACATATATATGGATATTTCTGAAAACGCATTTTTCCCCCTCCGTTTTCCAAAATAATTCCTGTCCACACCAACCGTGTTTT
>OMLI01014987.1:1076-12125 GCA_900302605.1 Rondeletia loricata
TCGGCCAGCAGGAACCATCCCACTTGAGAGAGAGAGAGTGAGAGAGAGAGAGAGAGAGAGACAGAGAGAGAGAGAGAGAGTCCTGAATACAATGTTAGTCCATGAAAACTGGTGTATCTCAAAGTACTTTGCTTTGGCTGAGGATATAGTACAGTAGTTGCCTCATTGGGATGAAATCTGCAGTATCCAACAACGTGGTTGTTTGTGTGTGTGTGTGACGTGTGTGTGTGTGTGTGTGTGCGTGTGTGTGTGTGTGTGTGTGAGAGAAGGGTGAGGGACATCTAGATCTGTGTAATGAGTCTATGTTCTAGTAAACCTGTATCCAAAGGGTAAAAGCATAAATCCCGCCTCTTTATTAGAGCCCATCCTAACCACATTGAAGCTGACTATATCCTGTATCCAGTAGGAACCTGCAGGCTAACAACCCTGCCTCACACCGTGATGTGAGGACAAGCCATTAAAATCATAAATAGAAAGGTTCTAATGAAATATCAATTAGGCCATAAGAGAAGGCCAGTTTATGAGGAGAGAGCTCATTAAGAGGACTACTGCCAAAGCCGTTGGATCGTTTCGTAATTTTCCACTGATAATCCAATTAGTCCACAATAGATTTCTGCTGGTTCAGAAATCTTTGTTATCGGAGTCAAGTTTCCCTGCACAGGGGACATATAAATCTTAGAAGCTCCTTAAAGATCAATTATGATGTTCTAATGGGGACTGTAATCATAATTATTACTTTATAGTCATAGATCTTTAGTGAGTATCTCTCTGATAGACTTCTACTACGTCTGAAACTGCCGCCAGCTCTTTGTTGCAGTCGCATTGCTCATATTTGTCCGTACTTATTGTTTCATGGGAGGTGATTTTGATAGTGTCATCTCAGCAATTTTTGGCTATTTCAGCTCTCAGCATGGCAGACAATAAGAAAACATACATTTTTAATCACACGTGGGGTTTTTTCCTCACTCTCTGACCTTCAGCCCGTGAAAATTCAACTCAATAATTCAGTATGCTCTGCATTTCCCCCCCTCTGGAACACACACACACACACACACACACACAGTATGCACACACACACATGCACACACGGAGGATGGGTTCAGTGCAGTATGGTATATGAATTTTGATTGCTGCTTGTGGGGGATGTGTTTTCCCACTGACAACTGACTTGTATCTTCACCCACATTTTGTTTTAGATTCCATTTGTTTTCCTTTCCACCATTTTCCCCTTCCTTATCTCCCACAGCTGTGGTGCTGGCTACCATTGGCTGTGGGGAAATAAATCCCAATTTCTTATTTTTCTTATTTTCTAATGATGGGGTCAGAGAGTTGATCTAATTGGCCTGAACCTGGGAATATATTTTTGCAACAGCAGCGGCTTTTATGTGTCCATAATTAAAACAAACTCAGTCTGAAATAGTTTATTTGGTCACTGGGTCATATTATAATTCACTTTATAATTCACTGATGAACCGTATTCACTATTTTAACTGGTACAGTTTTCATCAATTATACATGCAGAAGGGCCTGCCCATTTTTGTGTTGCACAATGTTTGGCCATGTCTGTTTCCTGTTTAATTTCACACCTGACCGGCCCAGACCTGAACACAAGTGCTGCAGTCTACCTCCACCTTCTGTTAGTCACACACACATACAGCACTGTAATCCACCTCAATTTCCTCTGAGGCATACAGTGAGATCACACACTGTTTTTCCAATCTGATTCATCCATGACTTAACAGCACCTGCTACTGCAAACTGCTGAGACGATGGCAGGTCTAAGCTTTGGTCTGAAGCTAGGAGACAGAGGCTGGTAGCGTTGCATACAAATGACAAAGCATCTCCTTTGTTCTTTCAGCATATTCACATGTTCTCTTCCTGGGTGGTACTGGGCAATAGACAGAATGTAAACAAAAACAATACCATGCAATGTTTCTGTTGACAGCTCAGATGTGTGGTTGCATATAATAATTGTGCTTACCTGAATTAATTATTAGTTGTAGAGCATGCAGTGTGTAGTTTTGCAGTAATTTATCTGGAACAGTAAATTTACCTATATTTTTATTTTATTTTTTTTACACATATCGCTGATGAGACCCTTGAAAGAAAGACTTTGTTATCCATCCACCACTTCACCATTGTCACCCATAACCTTGATCCAAGGCTTAGGAATATGGAATATGTACGCACGCAAAAAAGCTAATTGCAATGATATACAGCACTGTCAGTATTAGATTGAGCACATGGCGGCGGTTCCTGAATGAAAATGAAGGCAGGCTCCTCGGGGTTTCTCAGCAGTGCTTGTTATACTCTCCAGGTTGATGCCCCACAGGTGAAATGCCACTCACAGCTCCTCTGCATCTCCCTACACCTGTATGCAGCTCCTCTCTGATGCATGCTAGCAGCTCCTTACACCTGTATGCAACTCCTCTCTCATGCATGCTAGCAGCTGCCTGGAAACTTGAATTCAGTGCTGATCCGGGACTTGTTTAATTAGAGTTGTGGAAGTGATACAGTTATGCTAATCTGTAGCCAAAAAACACATCTTTTGGGAGATGCATAATGTGTTTGAGTTTGAGGTTATTGCAATGGAAAAACAACCAAATGAGACGGTATCTTCACCAAGAGAAACACACACACACACACACACCACCACCTAGAGCAAATTCCGGTGTTTTGAGTTGGTATCAGGAGGCCATCTTTGTTGCATAATTGATGGTGTAGGATGAGCTTCCTGTTCTTCATAGTTTGCGGTGCTCCCTGTTTCATTTGATTATCCATCAGCACTTCACTCTTCAGAGAGGGAAATCTGGCAAATTCAACTGTGTGTCTTTACAATAATCCGGTTTTCAAATAGAAATGTGCGAAGGAATCTTGAACCCTGCAAGTGTCTAAGATTGGGATACCTGCCTCCTGTGGTGTAACAGGCTCTGTAAAGGTCTGTGAATACAAATTGCGGCTTAGGAGAATTTTATTATGCAGTTCACGATACTGAAACGTATATGTTACTGCACATGAAGAGCACGTCAAAGATATTGCACTTCTATGTGCTGTAAATTATCTCACAATTTCCCAGTCCTGAAGGTGGCAATCAAAAGCTTGTTAATTCACCAGTGAGCATTGGCTTCCTAAGCCTAAAACCATGACTGATTGAAATATTACCATATACAGCAGTGGAAACGACGGCCCTTGAGTGCTGCTGTCTGCCTACCTCTCTGGCTGATTTACAGAGCTAGGAGAAGGGGCTGTGTCTCTAGTCTTTACTGTATATTTCCATCTCTATCCATGACATTTAGAGAGCCACCAAGGCCCATATGGCCAAGGTTATATCCCAGTTCCCTTCTGCCACTTCCCCCAAAGACCCCCATAAAGTGTCCAGCTCCGGGGACAGAGAGAGAAATGCCAGTAGACATTTGGGGAACTGGTCGGAAATGTGATTGTTCATGCTCCATAGCAGATGACTGGGAATAGTGCTGCGATTGTGATATGTCTGATGTGTAAAGGGCTAGTCACCCCTATTTCCTTCACCCCAGGACTCAGTCAATACCAATTTAGGTTTTATCAATAAGTCACTGTTGGCTTATGATTGATTCTCATTAGTGCTAATGCTCACAAATAGAGGGCGTTTAGGTGAGATTAGTTTTCTATAGGTTTCAGTAGTCACACTGAGCATCGCCTTGCTCTTATGGCAACAAAGTGTATAATACAGTAATAACAGTGATTAGGCTTTACTTACTATATTGTTGGAGGGGTGATGACATTGCTGAGCTCTCTTGATCTTCCTGTTCAGTGTTTCAGGAGGTAAGCCATGCACTCTCATGAGCTGTCTCTGCCCTCCTGACAATACCAAACCCCTCTGTCATCGATGAGATGCAATACACAGCTAAGTGAACTGCTGAATGAAACGGGTGGAGACAATGTTATCTGAAATTGAACTGAGGTTTGGTCACGGAGTGCTCCTAATATCATCAGGTGGAGATGGGATTGACCCTGACAGATAAATGGAGCTGTGTAATTACGTGTCTTTATCGGGCCCAGGCAGCCCGGCGCTGGAAGGAGTCATCTCGGCCGTGTCCTTGTCATCTCTCTGTGAGTGGCACGTTGGGCAGGGAATGGCACGTTGGCCCCCGTGGCACTGCGACGGGAAAGGTGCCTTTTAGGGTAGTTACACTTGTTACACAGTATCAAATCACAGATGCCTGCTATATTGTAGAATTGAATATTATCATGGGTTTCATTGAACCACGTTATAGTAGGTGTTTTTTTACGGCAAGTTGTACTGTATATTGCCTAGTCCATGCCTATAATCCATGCAAAGAACAGACATTTAACTGGCAGGAAATACATTTTGTTCTGTTCCTTTTCATGGTGAAGGATTCTACATGCCTTGTAAAAGAGATGTAAATCTCAATGGGACTATTTCCAGGTAGAATAAAGGTAAAATATATCTTTTTTTTAAACAGTTATGGGAGTTACTGAGTTACTGAGTTTGTGTGACTGGTGTCTGTGAACTGCATTTGGGCATGCAGACGTAAACATAGACATCTTACTGTTATACCTGGGGTTCCTAATGGAGCCTCTGTCTGCCCAAACTGGTATTTCAGCTGTTTTAACTCGTTACCACTCGCTTCTTGTGCACATACACACACACACACACACACACACACACGCGCACATACAGTATACAGTATAGGGAGCAGTCATCATGTTTGGTGCATGTGATGTGAGCTGACAGTGAAACACTTACTGTTTGCTGGAATATTCAGGCCAGTGAGCTGCTCCGCCTGTCAGTGGGGCCGGGGCACAGAGACAAAAGGATCTCCTTCCACGCTGTGTTAGAGCACTGTCCTGGAAAAAAGGAAACCGGGAAATGCAGCGCTCCCTACAGCAGGTTGTGCTGCTGGAAACCAATGACATCATCGAGATCCTTGTGCGGACGGACTGACACACACACACACACACTCACCTACACAAAGATAAAATCAATAATGGATAAGAACAGCAAACGATGCGGAAGAGGCACCCAAAGTCTGGTCTAGTTTTGCTTGGTGTTCCCAGTGTTCAAGTAGGTTTCAGCTGGGAGGATTAGCTCAGCAACATCCAGTGGGTTTAACAGACTGCAGCCAGTCGCATCCACAGTGTATACTGTATTGTAACACACTTGTTTTGCTTCACCTCGGATCTATTTCACCACAGGTCTGCCTCCTTCCTCCTTACTATTTGGCCTTATCTGGACCTGGCTGAAGGTGACAGGCTATTTTTCTTGCAACTGAGGCCATTTTGACAATGGAGCTTCAAGTATACACTTGCTGCGTGATGAGACACTGATATTAGGTCGAGATGAAAACCATTTGAAGTGCAGGGAGAAAACAAAGACCTATTTAGATCATATTCATTTTCCATCAGCCTCCTCATCCCACATGGGGTTTATCTTCAGCGAAGTACCACTCTTCAAATTACCAATAGATTTGGAAAAAAACATTCTCTTGGATAGATTAGCTGTGTAATAACCCCGCTTTATCCCCGAGCGTCAGCTGAGTGAGAAGACACCATTGAGATCAACATAAACATGATTAGGCGATGAGCGGCTAGTCTTTTTCATAACTCGTCCGAGGGCCTCATTCCACTCCAGCTTGTCTTTGAGATAATGCCCTATTTAATTAGAAATCGGAGACATCACATTGTTTTTTAATGAGAGGAGCACTTTGCCGAAGCGTACGAGGCATCGGAGAATCGTCCACAGGAAGGGTAATGGCTGCGTGCGAGGGCTTCAGGGATTCAGACAAGATGCGTTTTCACTCAAGTGCTCTTTATTCTCCACTCTCTATTCTCAAAATGCTTTCCTCTAATATACTTTAACACGGAGAGAGGGAGTACTTTAGGTGTAATTCTGTACAATGGATGTGTAAAATTTCCAGATTCACCTATTGCCAGACCTATTTAGTAAAAGTTTCACACGCGTGCACACACACACCAGATCATGCCGTATTTCACCCTTGCATAATCTCTTTTGCTCTGTGATTTCTGTCTCGGGCCCATCTGCAGGGTGGGAATGAAATGCAAATGTATGTGTTTGCTTGGGGAGAAGCTCGGGAAGGGAGCGTTGAGCCATGAAAGCTGGCTGGCTGGTGCAGGTTTTCAGCGGGGCTTTAATTCCTCTGCCAACTTGGTGGCATGCTCTGGGGCTTTGACCTTTTACCGTGTCACTGTCCCCAGAGCGAGGGGACGCCAAAATATATGCCCCTCTCAGACTGGGGGCCACCGATAGCACCACAAATCCCCCAGCATTTTACGCTTCGTATGTGTCCGGCCCCTGGTGGAGCCGCTGAAACAGACCCTCCAGGAGCTGAAGTTGTATTGGGGTGTAAAGGTTGGGGGAGAAATGAACTTGTGGTAAATGCACCTCTGATTGCCGATGCATCTCCGTTAACAAGGCCAGTTAATGACTTGTCAGCTGGCAAAGGTTAATGTATGATGTATCAGTGGAGCAAAGGGTAATGTATAATAGATACGGCTTCTTAGGGGAAAGCATGCACATTCAGATTTCATATTCGATTAGCAGCAGCAGCCAAGTGGAAACGGCTCAGAGAGGTTCGTATTTTCCTCGCGGTGCCAAATGTGATGTGGGTATTGAGAATTGAACCTGCGGAGAGGAGAGCATATATTCCCTCCGTGTTACGGGAGGCTCTCGCACATGATTTGTATTCGGAGGTGAGATATCGATGGTGTCGACATAATGATAAGAACTCTGTCAGCGTATCAGAATGCTCGCCGCTAATAGGAAACGGTGCTATCATCATCGTAGCGCCCCACAGGCTCTAAAACGTCGATGACAGCATTGTGACGTGAATAAGAAATGTCCCTGTGAGGAGCATGGCATCAAGCTGTGATCACTTGCGGTCTCAGGCAGAGGATAAACAGGCTGGAAGGATCCCCTGACAAGGTGCTGACACACGCCCCTGCTTTGCTCCGCACCACACCGGGGTGCGCTGTGATTTGTCACCTCGCTGACACGACTGTGTCACTGCAGCATGAGGGAATAAAAAACGCTCGACACCGGTCCTGGAGAGAGAAACAACAACAACAAACAACGCTTTAGGAATTGGACGACTTCTGAAAATATGAGACAGATTAACAATGGATACAGCAAACGCCCCTCTGACTCCTTCCCATTGCTTATTGTTTTATGTCTCTCTCTGTCTCTCTGTCTGTCTCTCTGTCTGTCTCTCTGTCTGTCTCTCCCCTTTACATTGATGACAGAAGAATCAACACTGCAAAAAAATTCGGTCATTCTGTCTCATTTTCAGCCTTAAAATCATATTTATATTCAAACAAGTGAGAAGTTCTTCCAGGGAGCTGAGGTTTCCAATGCAGTTTCACTTGTTTCAGGAATTTTCCATAAAATAAGTGTCAATGAAAGTGTCACTCCATTGGCATTTCTCCCCCTTGTTTTAAGAAAAACAAGATCTTTGGACCTAATACGAGAGTAAATGGCTTTTTAAGCAGTGAAGTCTTTGGTCTTTGCTCACCCAAGTAGCCCGAGCGCTGGGCATCGTCTCCTCTGACCCTGCCTCTCCTCAGAAGTTCCTCTCCGCTGGCTGACACTGCTGGCTTTGTTAAGATTAGATTTGAATTTATGAAGATTGCCTCACCTGGCGCACTGCTGTAATCTATGCCGGTGTAGTAATTCACGTTTGGGCCCTCATTTCCAATGCAGTCAAGAGAAGCCATATTTCACCATGACAATGTAATCACAGGTCCACATTAAAAAGTCATTATTGTTTAGAATCGAGGGCCCGACTGAGAAAACACTGACTATACTATAGCCGTCTTTGTCATTCACATGGATGTTTACCCAGGAACAGAGGGCAAAGTGATTTAAACACACGCTTACAACCTTATTGATTGACTGGGTTTGAACACACACACACACACACACACACACACACACACTCACACACACCAAACACGCACACAGAGTAATATCGTTGTACATTGGATCCACTTCTGCTTTTTGTACTGATTAGCGAGTAATCTCAGTAACAAGCTCTGATCCCTGCAGATTAGCAAATGGATAAGTAGAAAACATGTTTGTTCTAATACCTTAGACAAGCTATAATCTGTCTCTGCTCTATTGCACAATGATCTTAGAGGACTTGATGTTTCTGATGTGTTTGTCTTTATTCAGCTGTAATGAAGCCCAGCTTTGCTCAATGTTAGAGGTCATTAAAATGGGCTTTTAGTGGAACTGCTTTTTATTTACTTATGGTCATTTTTTGCAGAGGGTTAAGGTGCTTAATGGTCCCTGTTTTCCAGTTAGTAACGCTCACCAGATATTGCATGTAACTTTTTGAGGCGGTAACGTTTCTCATCTTGTTTTCTCTACATAGCAGAGAGAATAGGGAGTCTTTTTTTAAAGATAAGCCTAGATAAGTCCTTAGGCATAGTGTTTTACAGCTGACTGCTCAGCGCCTGAGACGAGCTTTGATCCTGACCCTGGAGGTCCTCGTCCCTGACTCTGTTTCAGAAACAATATCAAAGAACAAACAAAAGGAAGGCCCAACTCATTTGATCTTGACATCATCATTTATGTTCTAAAATCATGTCTTTGGGGCGGCTGCTCATTTAAAGAGATTCTGTCTTTGCCCATGTGAAAAGAATTGTAGTGGCAAACAAGCAAATTAGAGGAAAACGGTGGCTGTGTTATTTTTCTTTGTGTATCCTCGTGCCTCAATCTAACCTTATCAGGATGCATTCATTGGTGAGCCATTATTGAACTCCCTCTGCACCCCGACTTTAATCAGCATGATTTCTGAGAGGATCAATAACTTATTTTCACGTCTCACACTTTTCACACATTTTCTTTCGTGAATCAATACAGTCTGCTATGTGTTGCTGTGCCTCTACCTCCCCCTGGCCGTTACTCCAACCCAACGCTAACATCAGCTCCTTTCAGCTTTTTCCTTGTTCCTGTCAAAATGTCAGATACAAGTGGCATCATCTTATCCTTTTTTTCTACCCCTTGAAAGGGTTTTTCTTCCCTGCAGAATACATTTGATGCAGGCCAGTGAGATAGAGATTGCATGAGGAACATCAAAACTGAAATGGTTCCATAGGCCTATACAAGAAGCACAGAACATGGGCCGCTTTAATGAAACAACTCTAGTATGAAGTCTTCCCTGCGAGAGCCTTTGCTGCTCCTTGATCCGTTTAAATCGATTTAAACATAAAACCATGTCTTGGGTATTACAGATGTATTATTTCGGCATTTGACGGGCGAGGTGGTTTCTGTGAAACGTATCCATCCCCAGATCAGATGGGCTTGCGGAGCCTTTGTTAGTGCTGAAGCTTTGTTTTCCTCCAGATTTATGATCGTTGCGGGGAGTTGGCAGGGGCTTGTGTGATTACTGCTTACACATTGATTTATAACTCTCTTTTAATTATCTGAGGGGGTCTGCAGCTTGCTGGTGCCAGTACATCCCTTCTTTTGGGACCCGGAGGGGGAAAGGGAGCCCTCTTTGGTTTCCTCTCCACCCGTCCTCTCTGTGTCTGTGGTGTGGGACCTAAACCGGGCTCTGCTGAGCCGCTGGCGGCGTGCCGGTCCTCCCCAGAGCAGACCAGACGGATGTCTCTGACATTCATACCCAGGCTGAGATCTGAAAGGAGGCTTCATGGTAATATGAAGCTGCTGTCCACTGGACATGTAACTCTAAGTAACACTCCCCACTGGCCTATAAATTATATGGTTGTGAGCACCACACAAATCACTACTTACTGTAAGCCTATCTTCTCTAGTTACTCTCCTACTTTTCTCTTTTTTATGGAGTGCTACTACTGTGAAATAACAATAGGCAGGTCTCATTTCAACATGAAACGTATTGTCTATCTACTGTATATTTCCCTAACCCATTCAGTATTCAGTATTCTCTTGACAGTATGTATGAAGTGAAAAATGCATTAGTGCCCTAACACTGTCCTTAAATCCAAGCCTTAATTGGATCAGATCACAACAAGTGACTAGCTTAGTCATTCCACAAATCATTCCCATGATTCATTGCTTAATTGTCATGTAATTTCTACTTGAGGTTTTGTTTATTACTGCTGAGACACTCCAGGGCCATTAAACCTTGGTAAAGAGATTTGCATTATGAAATTAGAGGGAAAGAATTCACAGACCCTTAGTGGCCAAGCAGATTGTGGCTTTACTTGCCGTTGGTCACATAATGAACAGAGAAGGCCAAAGTCAAGTGTCCTTCAGATGAAATCCACAGAAGACCACCATGAGCTATGAGAGGAAGCATTCAATCCTCTCTATTTTCCTCACTCGCTTTATTGTAAGGCACGCCTGGAACATGTGAAGGTATACCGTTAGCCCCTGGAGCTTTAAGCAAATTAGATCTTCCTTAGAAGCTCAGTGATGTAATTTGAATAATGAATTCTGGACATATCCCTACTATCTTGGCTTAAGATGGCTGATGCTCATGTTAATTCTTCTGCCTTGTTCTTTAAATCAATATTAAGCCCTAATTACAGTTTTACCTTTCTGTAAATTTGCCAAAGCTCACTATAGCTCCAATTCAATAACTACTGAACATCGTGGTATCGGCTATAGGTAGAAGAATTAGAAACTAACCTGTAAAAAAGGGCAATCTAATCTGACGGCTGCCATTTTATAAAGACACGGGGGCGAATTCACAAAGAATGGATTGCGGCCGCTAATAGCACCCTTAACTGCGTGTGATTTGCGCCCGCTATGTGCTCCGTCTTAAGGACCTATTCACTAAAGATATTGCGCGAATGATATACTAGCGCAAACACGCCCATACGGTGTTGCAGCTGAGTGCAGTTTGCTCCTGATATCTGGCAGCGCAGTTGGCACGCAGAGCAGCGGAGTGCAGATTGCTCCTGATATGGTAGTATAAATACTGCCCATGCAACAGTATGCATGTCCGGACAATGGCAGACAGAAAAGTAAATTAGTTTGAGCGGACCTGTCCATGGTGCTGAATCTTTAGGCCGAAGTTAGGCACTGTGCCAGTGAAAATATTT
>OMLI01015002.1:3022-31786 GCA_900302605.1 Rondeletia loricata
GGGATGACACAGCATCAAGATTATTGTTAAATACATACAATCACAGCCAGAAAAATGCCCAAAGACCTGCTGGAGTGGCAGTACTTGATTCACCACTCTCATACCCCTCCATCCCTCCAGAATTCACTTTCATAGCGGGTGTACTAGTGCATAAAGTCTTCCCTGGCTGAGACCTGACAGCCTCAGATGCCAAAAATCCATCTTCCAATGCAATTTAGCACAGAGGGAGCTGGGAAGATGGGGAAATTATACAGGACTCGAGTCAGAGTTTTAAGGTAGCAGTGGAGGCCCGCAGACACATTTGAAATGATGACAGGTTGCAAGAATCTGACAAGTCAAAAGTTAGTGACTCCAAAAATACAATTTCAGTCACTTTCTTCAGACCCTAGTGACAAGGGGAAGTATTGAGGCGCTGTCGCACCCCCCTTCTCTTTGTTTCCATAGGCTCAAGATAACTAGCCTTCAGACCAAGTTTCCTCTGAAACCTCATTTCTCCTCTGAAGCCTCATTTCGCATCTCAGCTGAGGAAAATGACAGAGAAGTAATGCCAATTGTTGAATAGAGACCTGGCTTATTGTCAGAATAGTATGAGTGAATGATGGAAAAAGAAATAACAAAATTGGCAGTGAAATGCCCAGAATTCACACATAGAGGTAACTCATAGGCTTAGAGTGAGTAGTATGACCCCATCGTATCTTTACTGCTAAAATACTTGATATACTTTTTAAGAAGATACCTTGGGCCCTATTTTCGTGCCGGCACAGATCAAGTGCAGTGACACTGTGCCGGCGAAGTGGTCATTTTGTTGGGTGCAGACAGATTTTTTCCCACCTACGCCTGTTCGGTAATTTCCTGGCTCGCCTGGCAATACAAATCGGGTGGCAATTTTGGTGTCCAAAAACACGCTTGCACCTCTGCCTTCTCAGAACAAGTGTGTTTTGGGGGTTTTTACGAAAAAAACTCAAAATAAGTACTTCAGTTGTCAGTTTATAAACAGACTATTGGCAATAGTGGCATTATTGTGCGCATGTATACGTAGGCAAATATGACTAATTGAATACAACCTTTTGTAAAACAAACTACAAGCAACCGTTAATAATGGAAACAAGTTTTATTGTACTGCAAAGTTAGTTGTAACTGCACACCTTATTGTGTGAATCATTGTCTTCCAAAATAAAACTATCGGTGCGCATCATTACGCACGGAAAACATGGTGACTGGGCTTTCAGACATGTGAATTCAGCTTAAAAAGGGACATCATCTGCCCTTGGCGGCATATTTGGGGTGCTGTATATTCATATTTGGGGTGCTGTGTATTCATATTTATTAATAATAATAATAATAATAATAACTTTAATTTATATAGCGCCTTTCAAGAGACCCAAGGACGCTTTACATAGGAGAGTGGGCACAAAATAAAAATAATCAGCAGTAAAGCAGGGTAAAAAAAAATAAAAAAAATAAAAAAAATATCAACTAAGAGTAAATAAATGGCAGGGTTGAAAGAGTTAACTAAGGTCGTAGGCTTTGGTGAACAGGTGGTGTTTGAGGAGTCTTTTAAAGATGTCCAGAGATGCAGCATTGCAGATTTCTGCAGGGAGAGAGTTCCAGAGGGTGGGGGCTGAAAGCTCTGTCTCCAAAAGTTCGCAGCTTGGTGTAGGGAGTGGAGAGCAGACCCATGTCTGCGGACCGCAGCTTCCGGGATGGGGTGTAGGGGTGAAGGAGGTCCGTTAGGTACTGGGGGGCAAGGGCATGGAGGGATTTGTAGGTGAGAAGGAGGAGTTTATAGTCAATGCGGCACTTGAGCCAGTGAAGGTGGATTAGGGTTGGGGTGATGTGCTGCCAGGGCTTGGTACGGGTGAGAACCCTGGCAGCTGAGTTCTGCACATACTGGAGTCTGTTCAGGGTTTTGCTGGGAACGCCAGACAAGACTCCATTGCAGTAGTCCAAACGGGAGGTGATGAAGGCATGGACATTTGAGGTGCCTTGCGTCTCTGCCCCTCCCAGGAAACGAACATCGGTTTCCTCTTGGGAGAATCCGGTCAGGACTCTCCTTACCTATTACAAAACTGTCAATGTGCCATGGTGGGGAGCGCACTGCTTTTAAAGGGGATGAGAAGAGCTGATTTGATTGGCCATGATTGACGGCAGCCTCTACCACACCTACTGATAATGTATTCGTCCTAATCCAGCCCCTTTCACAACTGTGTACCTCCGGGAACTGGAAGAGAGACACTCTTCCTAAGCGATGGAACAATCAGTAGAATTGTCTTTCACTGAAGATTGTTCTATATCCTCCTAGATTGAGTAAATAACTCCTTTGCAAATGTGGATTCTTACTATGCAGTGTTTATGTGAAGAAACCTCAGTAGAGATTTAATCTTCTCTGCTTCAATTTGGCAGACATTTTGGAAGGTGCCCCTTGAGTAGATCTCTTTTTCTTTAGAAAAAACAAAAAGTGGCTGAAGTGAACTTTGCTTGTAACTTTTTTGGGGCTAGATTTTATGAAGCCCCTCACCTCACAGCACCCACTGTAGCTCCACTACAGGATTCTGCAGACTGTGAAATATTTATTATGAGATTGTACTCTAAGAATCTTAATAAAATATCTGCACCCACGTCACTGTTTATTTGATATGAAGAAAAATAACTCAATATTTACCCCTGTGAAAAGCTTCAGAGAGATGTCTTTTTTTCCACTCATTTCACGTTTCTTGATGCAAGAAAATACCAGCACTGGGATTTATTTTGGAAAAGAAAACCCCTCTCATCCCATTCCTGCAGGTATCAAGAATGATGTTTATCTCAGACAACAACTTTGCTGATGCGACACGAGGCAATTACTGCAGATCTGAGCCAGAGAAGCATCACTTCCCACAGTGGCGATAATGACTCAACGCAATTCAATCGGCCATATCAACGATAAAGTGCGTTGTTGAACAGGTTACTCGCAACCATTACACGTACACCGGTTACCCTCATTGGACAGCCACATGCATTTCGATGTCTGTTCATTCCAGCCCTGAAAATACAAGCCTGGCTTCTGGGGCTAAATGCAGCAATCTGTGTGAAAGCCAAGTGCAATGTGGGTAAAGTGCTCATGTCCCTCAGAGGAACACATGACCCAACTGTCAGACGGCAAAATGCCAAAGGCTTGATTGACAGTCTCGTGTTAAACTGCATGTTTGAACTCATTAGCACATTAAGGCCTCGCTACGTGGAGAACGCCCAGTCATTGTGTATTAATGTTTCACTGCGGACTCTTTCAACTTGTCACTCAGCAGGAGAACCCTTGTGAGAAAGTAGAAATATAGTGAAAAAACGAAATAGAAAACCTGATACCTATATCAGGTATATCATTTATTTTCCAGGAGAAAACGGGCTCAGAGAGTTCTTGAGGATTAAAGGGTTTTATACTCAATAACTTCACACTATCTGTAGCACATACAGAGTGTGTGAACACACGTACGAGCATTTACACATGTCCGTGCGTACACATACGTACACACGCAGGCGCGCACGCACATACACACACACACACACACACACACACAGGACATCAGTCAAGCGTCAGCACAGGTTCTTTCTTCACAACAGCTGTAATTCCAATCTCAATCGTAGCAAGTGCTGAGACCTCAACATCACTCGAGTCCGCCCACTTCTATTCTCACATCTGTCACATCAAAGAATCGTGTTGAACTGGTCGCATCTCTGGAAAAAAAAATCTTTCAAGCTTTGCTGCAAAAAAAAAAGGGGTACGGAGCAGTAATGGACACGTAAACATGTGTTCATGCCACTTCTATTCGGTGTCAAAAGGTTGACTCTGGGATATAAGCGCAATAATATACGGATGCATCATTGCTGCTATGTGTAGATGGTAATACCTTGATACATCACACGCCCGGGTTACAAAAAGGCTTTTTATAGATGAATGCTTGCATTGTCCTTTTAAGTTGACACTGTGACTGTCACCCTAATGCATCTCTCAGAAACGTGATTGACGTATACCGTTGTCATCCTCGGTGGCATTCTAAAGAGGGCTTGTGGCAGTCTTGATGCGCTCTTCATTTTTAACTAATAGGGACAGCGCGTGGCTGGAAGCTGTCGCCTTGTTGTTCCCTATTTGACACTGATACATTTCATCCCAGCTGAAAAGGCTTGGCTCGTCAATAGCCGGCTTCGATATAGAAATGCAAACATTTGTCCTTTGATTTTGTATCATAGTTATCAGATATGTCGCACAGTTACGGATAAGACCTCGTCCCCAGGAGTCAATTTTTTGGAATATGAAATACAAGTGTTGACGATGGCCCTGAGGAGGACACACACGCAATTTAGTCCAGTGAGTGACAAGAGAATGGCCTTTAGCCTAATGAGACTTTGACAATTAAATTCCACTCTGACACACTTTGCCAGCCCAGGTTATAAATAATTAATTTGAAGAAGTATGCAGTCAAGAGAATGTCATGTCTTATTCGGTTGTGCTGAGCGGCAACGACCAGACTGCAACACGGCTTACAGGATACAGACGGAAGGCTCTTCAAGATATCCTGTTTCACAACCAGACTGATGCGTTGTTAATGAATCTCTGCAAGAGAAGTCGTCCTCTTCAAAGAAGGGATTTGAGTTGTTAATTAATTCTCTTAGCTCACATTAAGCACACATTAAATGTTTTAAGTGCACTCTTCTTTTTTGAGCTTCCTAATCAATGTCAGAATGAACGAACATGCCAGATACAGTCCTAAAGGAAGCCATGAATAGGTTAGAGGAGTTTGAATTCTGGAGGAGATTTATTATGGTTATGACTGCAGTGTGCGGGAAAAAAACAAAATAACACTTGACTAACCCACTCTGTCGCGGTTTTGTTTTTTTAATCAGATTTTTTACCCCAAAAATCCCAACTGACTCCAAATGACCAAACGGGCATAATCAACTAAAACTGCAGCAGTGTGAAAATATACTTATTAGGCACGACTACTGAAATTGTTAACATTGCAATCAAAAGCATATCAGCTGCAAATGACATTGTATATATTGTCTTTCAGAGTGATTTTTGTAAATACAGTTCCACCATCATTCTTTAACAATCTCTTTTGCAAAGATTTTGAGTAGAATTTCACTGTAATGAGCCTTCAATCAAGATGCAGATCCTTCTCACCCTCCATTCAAACTCACTGTATGATGCAAGTCAATGCAAGCCAATATTTTACGGGATTTCACTGAAATTACCATGCGCGTCTTACAGGGTCAACATACTCCACAAAATCCTGAGCTTTCCCTGTCTGTGTGAACAGCAGATTCTCCCTTCCACCCCTTGCAGTTTGACGATGGAAATGTATTCCTCTTTCAGGCTGACGTGGAGTATCTTACAGGTCATATCTGTCTTTTGATCCAGCAGCCATTAATAATCATGGGGCATAAAAAAAAAACGTTAAAAAAATCTAGACGTGCATATAGTCAGTCCCATCAATAAATGATAGCTCTGATCCAATTAAAAGGCCTTGCAAAAGAGAGATTTTGGAGGCAATAATCAAGCCTGGGGCCATCCCGCCCTCAGTACCCAGGATATGCCGGCTGTGTCAACAGCCTGGCACTGTGCTGTCACCACATATCACTCCTGAGCCTTCTCACAGCCCTCAGCCATGTGAAAACACCGCAGCCCTTATCTTTTCCCTCCTTACCATGCCACCGTGTTAGCCGTAGAGCATACACACCGCAGCCAGCTACACAGACTCCTGTTGTGTTTCTGAATACACAGTGTTTCTGTGTTTGCCCGCTCCGTTTGGCTTCCTTTCGGAGGCGTTTCGATGCAGTGCAAATGCAGCGTGTCGAATTGTTCAATTGGTGAAGACGTTAGCCGTGAATAAAGGCACAGATATTGTATCGCTTAACAGCTCGTCCCTCTCAATTACAACGAATCCCTCTCAAATCTACAATTAAAATTGGGTTGTCAGTGGAATATAAGCTTGTCAGTGCTCTTGCATCACCATCAAATGCTTTTCTTGCTTCAATTTTTTTTAAATGTAAACACACTTTATTTGAGTATTTAATTAATGCACATATCAAACTCCTGTTTAGCTAAAATGAGAGAAAATGAGTGATTAACTTTCTATAATTCTGTGCGTTGGTTCCTGTGGCTGTTGCTGGGTGCCCTTTTTGTTTCTGTGTGGATTATTAGGCTGGCCCTTTAAAAGGAAATACACAGCGACATGAAGCTTTAGATGAGAACGCATGTGACTCGCTATCATTGGCGGAACGGACATGCTCATCCAGGTTGGCGTTTAGCTTTGTGCCTGAGGCTAGACGATGCCCTAAAATATGAGCCATAGTGTTTGCAGAGCAGGCTGTGACCTTCTTCTACAGAAGCGTTAATACTCTACAGAACAATATGACTGAACATGGGAACAAAATGATCTTAATTAGGAAAGGAACTCGTTCTGTCTGACACCAGCCAAGCCACCAGTCTACCAGTCCACTCTCCGGCGTCTTATTATCACATAATGACTTCCATTGAATGAGACATGCCAGCCTAACTTTAAATGCAGAATGAGACAATAGTGTATGTAGTAGGTTGGTGGCACCGTATTCATGCAGCGGCTTGGATTGAAAATGATTAAATATGAGCAGTTTTGCGTATAATGCATTCTCTCACTGAATGTATTGAGTTTAAAATTGCATTTATTTGTCCGTGGCTACATCATTAGCATTCCTCACTCTGCAAAACATGAAAATCTATATCTCGACCTGGGGAGTGCTTCGCCATTCGGGCATCAATTTGACATTGTCATTACTGCTAAGAGTGGCCTTGACTTTCAAGTTATTCTAATTCCATTGTGATGTTTTACACACAAGAAATCCACTAAACAGCCCAAGTAAATAGAGGGCGAGAGAGGGATTTTCATTGCTATAATGCGCCACAAGCTGCTCAGCAAACCCACTAAGGTACAACAATGAGATTAATGTTTTGCAAATTCAATCATTTTGTTTCAAGGCCAACATGGAAGACCTTGGAGTTAAACTAAAATGACAGTTGTTTTTACTGAGGGCCACCAGGGTTGGGGTCAATTCACTTCTAATTCACTTACTTCAAAATGTAAATTGAACCTTTTTGTGCCGAAAGATTTCTAGCTCTCAAATTAATTCTGATTTGATTGAACTGAAAGTGAATTCACCCCAACGCTGCACATCACAGCAAATGTCTTAGCTCTCAATTAAAAGGGTGACAAGAGAGTGAACAAGTTGATTAGAGTTGATTTTATCCCAAAGTCTCATATTTTATTATTTTAGTGTTCTGTGAAGTGAATTCTCCTAACTTTCTCCTACGTGTCTCATTCACACCAATATAGAGCTCATTGCCATTCATGTGATAGTATGCCTGATTTCAAGTACACACTGTTGCAGGTCTCCAGTACAATTAAGATGCTTGTACTTGATGACTTATTTGCCCCATACTATAATTGACATATCCCTAAAGTGCAAGCGAGGCATTAACTCGGGGATGAAAATAGACGCGAACGCTATGTATTTATTGATGAAATCATCATTAAGCTGCAGTTCATTAGACCCGCTTTATGTTTCCGTTTTAATTATTGGCCCTGGAAGATGTAACATGACAGGATCTTTAATCACCTGAGACGGAGGCTTGCTTCCAAAGGACACCTTGCTGACATGCTGAGCGGAGAATGTGTCTGCAATGCAGATGCCGTTGAGCTTTATGAGTACATGTGTCACGTCACCATGATAGCTAACAAAGGGATGTGTCAATTACCACCGGGCAATCAGGAAAGCTGTGCCAGCAGGTGGGATCTTGAGTCCCAGTAGTGAAAGTTGCTGTGAATCTAGGGTGTGGTCGACTCGCCATGCAGATTTATTCCACTCCTGGAATAATTCTCTGATCCTCACACCCATCCAGATGTCGAGTCGTAAATCAAACTTGTTGGCTGACCATCTGTCCTGACTAAGCCTCTGATTGGGGTTTCCCCTTCCGATTGCCAGGATGGACAAATATGATGTTAATCGACCCGATAATCCTTTAGTGTGTCCCCGGCCTGAGCGAAAGCTAATGTACCTAAACAAATCATTCAGAGCATCAGATTCTACACAATTAAAACTGCACTTCAACTTGACAATATCATTTTAAGGTAACATTAAGCCATCAAGTGATATTTGTTTGATGGCCAACATCATTAACATACTTATATTTATAAAGCACATATTTCGTATTTAGTAATCCGTGTTTAAGTAAGCAATCAATACTGTAAGTGATATATAGTAACAACTGCAAGTAAGTAAATCCATACATGTGAGCAATCCATACTTCCCACTCATACATATCCAATTTTTATGTTTATACCCTATTTTTCCCTGCTGTATCTCATTATTTTTGCTGCTGAAATGACCCAACTTCCCCACAGGGAACATTCAGTTATTTTTGAAATATAATTTTTTAATATGATCTTTTACTCAAAGCATGGGGAACATTGTTTTACTCTTGGCCTTTCAAAGCACTGGACGTCATTTATTAATATTAACACAAAAATAACTGCCTAGTTCAACATGCCAGAAAAGTTTGAGCCAGCTACAATAAACCTAGGTTTATTATCATTATTATATTATTATTATACCGCCCCGATTTTGTTGGTCCTGAAGATTAACCATTTTTATGAGTGGGCTCTTAACAAACTACACGGATTTGAACTCGATGACAACTAAATAAACTAAGTTAATGTACTGTGTTGCTCAGGGGCGGCACCCTGATGGCAACTCTCTGCTCATTGTTTCACAGGCAGTTGTTTATTGGTGGCTTGCTATCAAGCAGCCAAGACTATAAGGGACATGAATGAGGCCTGCTGAGGACATTATCCTGATATGCTGCCTTCAAGCGCTGTCGGAAATATCGTAATTATGAATAGAAGGCGCATGAACGACCCAACAAAACTGTAAATATGACGGGAAATTCTGTATTTCCTATGATACCCGAGATGCGACATTTAGGGGGCGGAGAGAATTGAAGCCGTTTCGTTAATTGATGGTAAACTGATTGAACTGAATGAATAAATTAAAACATCAATTACATGTCTGGTGTGCATTTTCACATCTTATTTTATCACTGGGTCCATTTGGTTAATATCTCCGACCAAAAGCACTTGAATGCACGCCAAGTCGTATTTAAATCAAATTCGGACGTAGGAGCTTACAAGGAGCACTTGAAGGCAGCAATAGACATCTCCATTTAAAGGCATAATCTGTACGTTTTCCAGCAAGCTCCACCTCTGGTTTGCTGTTTGTTTGTTTGTTTGTTCTCTACATATAGGCTACATTAAATAGCGTATTTGAAGTTATCTTAGAACTTCAAGAAATTTGTTTTTAAATATAAATGTTTTTGGGGGTGCTTCAGCCGACCTCACGTAGAATATCTTCTTTCTCAGTATTGAAAACATTGCCATTCATGTATGATAGTTTAGTTTTTCTTTTCTTTTTGCCCCTGACTCTCACTCCCTCAGCCACGCATGCATACAACATACAGGGCTGAATTACAGTACAACCCCGGACGTGATTGACACTGGCTTAGCTGTAGGCTCTAGCTGCAGGTCAAGGATTCAATCAGACAGCTAATTAGATGAAGATGGATGAAAGAATGGTGAATGCATAAGTCATCGTGAATAGCTTTCCTGTACCATGTAAAGCACCTGACATCAAAATTGTCAGCGTTTTGTGAAGAGGCAGCATATCTGGTTGACATCAATGTGGGAGGACATTTGTCCTTGATGGCATATTTTTCACTTTCACATGAATGTGTCTGACAGTCAGATAAACAAATATAATTGACTTGAACTTTCAAGTATAGAGACAGAGAAAGCGAGCTTTTGCACCCCAACGTGCCAACTCATTTGTTAAAGTGACGGATAATTGAGGACACTGGTTGATCAGGTGGCCAAGACACACACCATGCATTTGAATTGAGGCAACAACCTCTCGCAAGTCACCGTCTCTTTCTCCTATCTTTCCTGTTGCTCTCCACTGCTAACCAGTAAAGCAGAAATGCCACAAAATAATCTTAGTAAAGGATTTGTGATCAAAATAAATACAAGATACATGATTACCCACAGTTCCCAGCTGAAGCCCTGGCTGCTTCAGAAGAGTAAAGCTGGAGCTTTGAGAAGAGCACATCTTCCTGTACTCGTTCTGCTTCGGGGGACAACACTTAGCTGATGCACTTTCCCATCCGAAGTGACAATCCTGACAGAATAAAAATAACGGCAGCCCTAAACAGCGGGCTATGGATCTGACAAACATTTAGACGCTATCTCCCAGTTACAGTGAATAACTGCGATGCCACTCCGACCGCACCAGTGTAGCCAGTGGCAACACCAGCCAGACATGTAATCCCCCCGGACAGGAGAGCACCTCATCAAGCACAGGCCCAAATCAAAGTAATTGACAAAAGGAGGGGAAATAATTCATAGGAATAAAGGGCTTCAACTGCATGTACCGTGCTGTCCAGCTCTACAACCGTGAAAGTAATGAGTTTGGAAGTTCTCATAAATTCAAAAACAAAATGTATATGTGTTTATCCACTGGTATTTCTCTAATATCGGTTTTAAGAAGATGAACAATTGTGTGTGGGTTAAAATTAAATTACATATTATATATTTTCATTTCAGTGTCTCAGTAATGAATGTAAACAGTAGTATATCGGTCAGGCTGAAATGACTTGATTACTGCTTGTTACCCTTAGTGTGCCAAACAATTCTTAGGCAGGGTAAGCCAAACAATATTTCCTCATCTTGTTTATGTCCCCCCTGGGTCCCACTCTCTATCTGGGCAAAGACTTCATCACACACACAGCCTATTTACGGAGGCATTTTGACCCCACCTGCTGCAGTGAGAATTCTAAGTTGCTTGCTTGATCCTGTTTCACATCCATTTTCATGTCTGCCTGTATCACCAAACCCCACCCCCTCTCTTTTTAACATTGCATCATAGAAAGGTGTTTAACCTACAGAGAAATTAATTTTCACATCTAAAAAAAAACTACTCTTCATGACATGTTGAAATGTTGAATGTTACCAACACTGAATATCATTTTAAACCATTTTAATAATATTTAACGTTTTAAATAGATCAATTATTTTTTGTAAATAAGATGCTTCTTTTTAAGAAATACTCACCAGCATTTCTGAAGAAATGGAAGAAATCTGTTTTTTCCCATGCTTGGTCATGTAATTTGTATATTACATGCTTTTCTCCTTTAAAAGGAGACCATTTTACCAGTTTTATCCACCAAATTGAAATGGATAATTGTTTTAACAATTTGATAGATATAAAATTAAATATAATTGAGCAAAATAAATGATGTAATGCTTTTTTCATTATAAATGTATAACTAACAGGTTTGAAGTCTGCGTAACAGGAATAAAACCTGGGTGTCAGCACTGAAACTGAGTTGAGAGTGGATTATATTGTCTTATCTTGACTGTTTAGCCCATTAATGAACTAACAAATATATATGAGCCAAGACTAAGTTAAAAGAAAGTGAGAACACGTTTAATCAAACTGCATACACTGTTACCATACATGTATGGATATAGTTGCTGGCGATGTCATGCCTTACTTGGAAGCAGGGTTATTATAGTTAACTAAAACTAAGACTAAAGCTAGGCATGGAAAAACATTTAGTAAACTGAAATAAAAATATAACTAAATCTAATGATTTTCGAGAGAGAAAAGGAAAGATAATTCTCTAATAATGAATTGGCCCAGATCAACTATCAGTAAATTATAATTACACTGATACTTATCATGACCACAACTATTTTCTGTCATTATGTACACAAAACAGGTACTACCAACAACCTCCATGCAAAAACTAAAACTCTAACTAAAACGAAATAAACAGAACATTTATAAGACATAAAAATTGCCAAACCTGAAAACTAACTAAACTGAAATGGAAAATTTGAAAATGAATATGAATAAAAACGGAAATCACATATTGGCTGATACCAAGAGAAAGAAGAAACCCTGAACTCTGACTGAGGTTTTCATGTGAGTTTGTCCTTGTTCTCATTGAGGGTCTACGTTTTCACATTTTCATTCGTTGTTTCATAATGTGGCCGTTGTGAAGCCCTTTGAGACTGTAAAGGGTAAATTATACTTCTGCGTCGAAGCTACGGCGTAAGTGTCTACGGTGGTGCAAGCATTTATAGTTCTGCATCGGTGATTCTGCCACAACGCCGAAATCGGCGGACATCAACCGGATACAGGTAGGAGGAAATATGAAGTGGGCCAATCACAGTGCTTACAGTCTTGCGTCGCCCTACGCACAGTAAACTTTTTGGAGAGGCGCACGTAAGCTCCGGTGTAGCTACCGTTGTTTCGACGCAGAAGTATAAGTTACCCTTAACTGTGATTAAGGGCAATACAAATAAAGTTGACTTTATTCAATATACAGTAAAACACTTTTCGTATCTGATTTATTGTGTAATTAACACAGTCAGTCATTTTTATTAGCACCCATCTCTTTAAGGCCATGGGGTCTTAAAAACTGAGTAGCCCAAAATCAGTTTTACAGTTTGATGTGTGTGTGTGTGTGTGTGTGTGTGTGTGTGTGTGTGTCCCTAAACAAAACTTAATTCTAACACTTTTTGTCTGATATATTCATTGAATTATTGGTATTTTGTAAAAAAGGCCAGATTTTTGCAAAAACCTTTAGGTAGGAACTACCTTTTGGCTCACCTACAAGACACTGAAGACATACTGGGTAAATGCATTGTTATAATTGCATTTTAAAAAACTAACCTAGCAACAAGTGACAGAGGCCATTTAGCGTGCCACGACATCAGAGGAAATAATCTGTCTCTTTGTTTTGGATGTAAATATTGTTACATGCACCCATGCTCCATAAGGTAGGACAATTTTCTCACAATTTGCAGCCCAGTTTGACATGAATTGTGGGAAGGAAACTATTTACATTTTGTGTGTTTTGAAATAGTTTTTAGCTATGTTAGCTTGCTGTTAGCCAGACCAGCTGTCAATCTAAAGGCTGCATTGCCCTGCTTGAACATGGCGTTGCCGCTGCTTGCAGCTTAGTGATAACTTAAATAATATAATAAATATACAGTGTCCTAAATATGTGGCTACATATTGCATTTTGTGTGAGCCTAATTAACAAGTCCCTAGTCCTAGGGGTCGCACCAGTTCACTCTGTTCTGACTCCTCTCCTTTTGAAAGAGAGGAAAGAGGATAGAGAATAAATTAACCTTGAGAGGGATATTCAAGTCACGAGAGTTTCCACCGTCAAGAAGTGTAGAGATCACAGGGGTTGAGGTGTCTCACTTGTTTCTTTGCCTTCTATGTGGCTTTCATGCAATGTTTCACATCATTACTGCAAATGCCCTCTCTCAAGTCCAACAATCAACCCATATATGTCTCCTTGCGTGCTGGAACAGTAAGTTTGATATATTTCTGTTGCAAAGGACCCATGTGATACCGTTCCTCCGCCTGCCCCAGTTTCACAAGTATCACTTGATGGTCTGAAACCAATGACAGGGAGGGGCAAAAGAAATGAACCAAAGCATGTGAATTCTGCTCTTTCTTTTTTAGAAGTTCTTTTGCAAAGGTTCATAGCCTTCTCACATATTTCCAGAGAGAAAAATGAAGTTTACAACAAATGTACTGGTGGTTTTGCTAATGAAAGTACATAGAGCTCTTAATGGAGGATGAAAGATGCTAATTACTCTCAGGACAGGTTTACCCATTTCCCCACACAGTAAAAGCCTTGATTAAGCAGTTTTATGATAACAGTTACTCACTGTAGCTTCCACATCCTTGCTGCTGTCGCTCGAGCCATGAGACTGGCAGGCTGACACTGATAGCAAGGCTCCACCGACACTACCAACACCAAACATATGGGTATACCTGCATTCAACTACTTTTTCACTGCAAAGTAAAATCAATTTTTTTAAAAACCACTTTTGTTCTAATTGCATAGAAGAGGATTTATTCAAAATACGGGCTTAACTCACATTTATACACAGACCGGGTTAACTGATGACTGTCCTATTTAGTAACAAATGCTGAATTACCGTGGTGGAAATAGAACATCTCATCAATATTGTGATGTCTCATTTTGTTCCCATATTAGGATATTAATTGCAAAGTGGACAGATGGCACCATTTGCATGTCCACCAGCGCTCTTAGGGATCAAGCAACAATTTTGCACTTCACTGCAACTGTCTCTTAAGAAGGTCAGCCATTAAGTTATGCGAGGCTTTAAAAGCCTTTTCATGTATTATGAAATTAATTTTAAAAAGGGGTAGCGCATGTGGCTCATTCTTCACTGGAGTAGTTGTCCCTGAATTATCACATTCAATCGGCTTACACTGAAATAGAAACAATTATTATACTATCACCATGAATGTGCTCAGCACCACATTTTTGTTTTCTTTGGATGATGATACACTGATGTGCCTGAGACAGAATGGCTTCGGAATAGGAAAATGCCAAATTGACCTTGAGTAGTCCTTTCAGCCGTCTTCTCATAGCTCTAGATATATCCTGTGCCTATTTGAGGGCAATGTTAAAGGACTTTAGCTCATTGTCATTACAGAGGGCAAAATGTTTGGGGATCATCTACATCTCTGATTTAATGATGCATAGTGAAATCTTATGAGAGTCACTTATGTCCCATAAAATCCCTGGACAAAGCCGTAAAATCAATGACCTGTTTTGTTGCTTAATGAGTAGCTCAACTGTGGAAAGATTGGATCTCTATAATTCTTATGCCCCACCCATTAAAATATAAACTTTGCTGTGTGGACTCAAAAATATAGTCCCTTATTTATGCTTTTATTAACATTTGTGTATTCAGCCTTTGTTGATGCACAAAACAACACTAAAATGTGTAAAGTTACATGACAATACAATTCTTCGAGCTCCTCGAGTCAAACAGTATACGCTTATATTCATTTTCTCCTTTATAAACTACTATATGCAGGTTTGAAAACACTTTGCTGACCACCGTACTACAGTACTGTATATGTCTTCCATAATATTGTACCTGCTAATCTCAGCGGGGTACTAAAACTGGCATGATTGGTATGCAGCTTTAATGTTGGAGAGTTAAGAGTTAGGGTGAGAGAGAAAAGGACATAAAATCAACCAGGGGAGAAATTAATACGAGGCAAGGTAGTGGAACTGATAGTATTCTATAATGTGTTAGCACCGAGATTGGAGAGAAAATGGCACCAAATGTAAAGTTATCAAAGTTTGTGGATTGTTTGGCACAATTTCTTAAAACACACCAAAAGAAAAACTCTTCTTACGTGTACTTTTTGTTTGTTTTTTAGTTTTTTTTGTCAAAATACCTCAAAACAGTGAATTCAGTTCTGTTCTCTCTTTTTCCCCACCTCTCTCTGTAAGTGATGTTTGCGACACTGAAAGGTTCATAGTGACGTTGTAGATCCAGGTAAAAAGTGATTATGTATTCTGCCCCATCCTTGTAAATCCATAATGATTAACATCTGCTCTAGCTTTCTTTATTGAACTATTTCGCCCCTGTGTGGTCCACTTATCCTGGTTAACTCCACTTTAGCCAACTCAGCACATAGATCGAAAGATAGATGGAAAGAAAAAGAGAGCTAGAGAGACAGAGAGAGGGAGAAAGAGACAAAACAAAAACAAACCTCTACCTTTATTTTAAGCTGTTGGGTCCGAGCATGGTCACTGCGGACACATCTTACTCTTCTTTTTATGTTCCAGGAAATAATCCATTAGCCCATTCTGACAACTGACCATGGATTTTCTGTCCGGTCGCAGGATATCTTGAAATAATATGTATAATTGCCTCTCCACAATATTGATTCAGACAAGGTAAAAATAAGAGTGCAATCATGTATATTGAGAACATGTTGACCGCTGAAATCAAAAACTCATTAGAAATCCCATTGACCTTGTGCCCATAATAACTTTACTGTTTGGCACCTGTTTCTGAGCCACATTTAAAATTCATGAATTCCTCTCCTGATTTTCCCAATGTATTATTATTAGTATTAGTATTAAAGGTGTTATTAAAGCATAATTGGACTGCCAAGTTTGTCAAGTCACACATCACCTGAATGACTGATATGAATTATTGATATCAAGTGACAACAGACATCAGCATGGCCAGGCCTTGTAAATATCCACAACCGATACAGGACATTTCTTTTTGGTGACATATCTTAAAGGAATAATCCGCGAGATTCTTGTTATGTTATTTTTTATTTTATTTTGGCGACATCATTGGTGATTAGCTGTCATTACTGTGGTATTTTGCACCGCACTTCCCAGAGATCACTTCACAACATTGTCGCTGGTACTTTGATGTTACTGGACTGACAGCAGCTCCCACACAAACAAGCATGGGCTGTTCTGCTGAGACTCGAAATAACGGAACGACAGCCGGAGCCCAAGAGCGACCGTATCCTCAGAGACTGTAATATCTACACAAGAAAAATATATCAAAAATGTTTTATAAAACAAGGTGATAGCTGTTTAGTTACATTATTACTGCATCTGTTCTATTACAGTCAATAGCCACAAGCAAATACTCAACCGATAACGTTATATCGACCGCTTACAGTATCACGCATCACTTCCTGTGCACCAGAGGAAAGACCTACCAGACACCAGGTGCTAAGAACAGCAGATGTAAAAGCTTTCATGAACCGGCTATCGGTTGACACACTATTCTGTGGTATCAATTGGCGATAGAGAGTAGCAAAACAGACATTTATTTACATTAACTTGTCACAAATTATTACTGAATTATTACTGATTAAGACTGGATTTCAAAATGATTGCCGTATGTATTACTCTGTGGGGAATTACTCATCAATCGCAATCACACGCTGTGTTTTAGGGCACTGACCCCTAACCACATCACTATGTTCTCTAATAGACTAAAATGTTACATGATTCAACCTAAAAGGCAGTTTCACTATCATTGCACTGTGATGTACACGTCTCTTAAATTACCCGTCAATTCAACAAAATACAAGCTTTGAGCAAAACACATACCCCACTCCTTCCTTTCTCTCTCTCTCTCTCTCTCTCTCTCTCCCCCCCTTATCAGGGCCATAACTAGAATGTTATTTACTGGACTGGCAATGTTAAAATTAATGTTGCAAAAATCCCCTTTCTACAGTTGGATTCCGGCTCTAATGAGGCTTCACTGCTACAGCGCTGATGGCTCTGCAGAGGAGACAGGAGGAATGTCAAAAGTCTACCTCCGCATTCCCATGTACCATTATTAGGGTCATTTAGAATTTTCATTGAATCCCACAGCGGAACACGGTGGCAGCAAAGTGGCAAAAAGTCCATGAGAAATCACCTCACACGCGAAGAGCTACAGCCACCCAGGCAGGCCTGCATGCATATGAGACTAAAAGTGTATTTGCATGTTCAAGAGGGAGAGTGCAGGCTGGATCTGCCTTTTTGAGCTCTTAGTGGACATTAATGTATTGATCTTAAGGTCATTTCAGCGATCAGAGACACTTTTAGACCAGCATTACTGTACATACCGTGAAAAGCTGTTTTGAAATACCCTGGTGGGGTAGGGGAAGCTCACTGAGGTGATTTTAACGTTTTTTAGCTCTTAGTCACTTTTAGCGGCTTGATAGTCAGAATTGGTGTTACGCTGCCTGCCTGCTTTTACGCCCTATATGAAAAGTCATCCAGGTATTGTATCATAATTTATGAAAATACCTCCACTTGTTCGTGTTAGGGTCGGTCCATTTAGTCATGTGATGGCATTTTAAAGTCCCCGTGGAAGGCAAAGCTTTGGCATCGCAGGGTCAGCTGGACTGTCGTGACATTTGCTGCTGACAAGTGTTAAATCTGCAAGGAGGATTGTGAGGCCGCTGACTGACATTACAAATGATCTGCAGCTGCAAGAAAACACCTCTTGATGAAAAAGTCAAGAGGACAATCAGACAAGCCGCTGCACAAGTAATGTATTCCCCGTCACTCCTCACTCTTTGTTTGATTGACTTTGATTTAATTTCTCTATTCACTCGCTTCTCATCAAATCCATTTGAGGGTAAAAATGTCTGTACTGAACTCCTGCCTGTGTGTAACCCAGGCACTCTATGGATGAAAGTAGAGCTTAATTAATTCCTTTTAAGCTCTGCCTACCTTTATTTTACAGGTAAATACATCATCTAAAGCAAAATGCATTGTCTTCCCAGTACGACACACTTGTATGCTGAGAGAAATGAAGATGACAGCCATGATGTAAATCCTTTTTTCAAAGCTATGTTTGCATCCTCTCTACTTTTCTTCTAATGAACCAACCTTATCAAAATGGTTAGAAAATAGAAAAAGCGTCAGCTCTCTAATATGTTTGCACACTACTCTTGTCATATAACACTTGTTTTTCTCAAAGAACCATAAAATCTAGATCTAGTATGCAAAACTTAACGCTGTGTTTGGCTGTATAAGACTTCCAATATGTGTATAATTGCACACTACTCACAGTAACTCTTACAACATTGCACAACATTGTTAGCTACTGTGTAAAGCAACACGGTCTCATAATATTTCGTGAAATGAGCACAAACTCTGAAACGCACATTACGTGTTGTGGATCCGAATTATGTGAAAATTACGTTCCTCCACCACGAATCGGATTATGAAAAAGGTTAGCGAACGGTTAAGTTTAGGCAACTAAAACAACTTTGGGTAAGATTAGGAAAAGGCTTTAGGAATATTTTGCCAGTATTTCATGGAATACATGATAAGTCATAATATGTAAAACCTATATGAAATTCACAATCGAGAACTCATTACATTTGCAGAAGTCTTAATAATGAATTGGGCTTGCCTCCATGGATTAAAAGGTTTGGATCATGTATTTCATTAATGGTAATTAATTATAGAACAGGAGAGGGTTGTGCTAGTTCTATATGTGGAGGAATTTGATGGGGGTGGAAATATTTTCATTTCGATACAGTTTGGAAGCTTCGATAAAGCAGCTCAAATCCATACCTCAAAGCTCTCCAAACCTTTACCTGCTGGGATCTGTCAGAAGCATTTACAGTCTTAGCCTTTACACTTCACAGAGAATTATACATGGGGGTTTCAACAGTGCAGACAACATACAGACCTAATGCGTCCATGTTAAACAGTTGTCAAGATTAACGCCGCAAAATATGTTTACATATCTTGCCTTCGGCGGAGAGACGAACATCTAAGCTAAGGTCTCGGTGTGCGACTCTGTGATGTCTGTGTGATATTGCTCGGCATCATGGGAACTCCTGTTGAAAAACTGCCAGGTTTTTCACTTTCCTCTCCGCTGGAAATTCATGGGCTTGAATTTCCACCCCACCCTTTTCATGCTGTCTCAGGGACTCGATCTTGACCTCGAGGCAACATCTTACACTTGTGGAAGTTTGAAACTTTTCACTAGGTTATAAGTCTGTTTTTGACAGGTTAATATATATCCCCATAATCAAGTTCAAACCCCATAAAAGACTGTAACTGTCTCTCTCTCTGTGTGTGTGTGTGTGTGTGTGTGTGTGTGTGTGTGTGTGTGTGTGTGTGTGTGTGTGTGTGTGTGTGTGTGTGTGTGTGTGTGTGTGTGTGTGTGTGTGTGTGTGTGTGTGTGTGTGTGTGTGTGTGTGTGTGTTTTATGTGCATGCTTTAGTGTGTGTTTGGTTGTATGATTGAGCGTGCGTGCACCACAACCCCCCAAAAAAAATACAAACACAAATCTCATATGCCCAAAAGCCATCATCACACTCTTTGTGTGTACTGTATTGTCCCTGTCATTAGTCATACATTTCTATAAATATTCAATCAGCTTGACTAGCAGCCGAACACCAACAAGTCGCCAAAAAACAATCTCACCACCCCTTACATTATTTATTTCCATGCCCGCTTATGAATTATTTTACTTGTTCAACTATCATGCCTTCATATTTCATGTTTTACTTTCTTGAATATAAACCTCGGCAAAATAAAAGCAAAGTCCAAAGCATGTTTGGGCTTATAAATTCAGTCATAAATTCAAGGGTTGTGTGCCTTTGAATGTGGATGCTGCTCAGAATGTTCATGTAAATGTAGGGATGTGTTTGGTTTGCTGGTACACAACAAACAGTGCCATCGTAAATATCTGATTTGCAAAATAGGGCACATACATTGATGGTAAAGTGATATTGAATTTTGGGATGTCTGATACCAGTTATATTTTCTCTGTTTTTCCATCTGTCCTTATTTAAATATGCCATAGTCATCTTTCGATGTACCAAAAAAAAAAAAGTGCCTGTCTTATTTAATTTGGCTGATACATACTTTCTACAATATGTCAATCCATTCTGTGCTATTCAGTCATGTTTGCTTTTTAGCTCTGGGCTCTACTATCATCAGTGGACGAAGAACATTAGCCCATTGTTAAAGCCTGGTGTTCAGCCTAGCTGGTCATTAGTCCCTGTCTGTGCCACTGTTCATATTCAAAAACCCATGTTCCTGTCATCATTCCCCCATTTAAACTCCATTTTCCTAACTCTTTTTTTGGGTGATGAATTGGCCCCAACAGTGGCACTTCAATCAGGCCTGATTTTCTATAACACGTTGGAAAATGAGAGAGAAAATGATACGGAGATAAATCACATTTTGCTACATGATCAGAACCACAGTCTGAGCCTGAGCTGCTCTCTGCCTTGAGTCAATTACTCATTACACACAGCTATTGACCTTTCCTCCAACAGGAAGTTCAGTGACTATCTCCGCGAGGATTGTAATTGACAAGATGTCTCTTTTAATAGAAAAATGCCCACATTTCCTCACAAGTTAATTATAAATTCAATAGCGGCCCCAACAGCCACAGCCATTGAGAAAGGTTAGTGTGGACATTTGTACCTGCCAGGCCGGCCCATACATGAGCACACAATTTATTCATGACAGAGAACCCATTAACACATGTACTTTTATGTCATTTACTACTTGACAATGTCACAATTTCAACATTCAGATCCATATACAGTACATAAATCCCGGAGCATATGACATGAAAATAGACACTTTTAACTAATATGTGCAACATGAGGCAGCTGACATGCTGTGGCCGTGTTGAACGTTAGACCGATTAGGCTTGTCTGTGTGGTGAGTACTTTATACAGCTTCAATTTCCAGTGTGAAAATGATGTAATGGTACAGACGATTTGGTTTCGCATTATGAGACAATTTAGAAGTGGCAGCTCATCCGTCAACATAAGGAAAACATGACAAGTACCCTCTGCGATGCTCACAGATCTGCCCTTCATTTGCCCTGGATCCTCTCCCTGAACTCTGCCGAGTGCTACGGGAGTGAGCAACGTACAAAGTCGCTCCGATGCTAAACAATTTCAGTGGAAGCAGTGCATTCGTATCTGTTTGCATTAAGTCCTGACACGTTAACTCCGGGGGTGCCCGGATCTCGCTCACATCCCGGCACATCACACATCTCAACCTTCACAACCCCCTTCTCTTATCTAAAGGGAGGCTGATGGGACAAAGGACAGGATGCCAGCTTGTGCAGGTCATCTTCAAAATCGACCCACAAACGCTCACAAATGCTGTTTGGCAAGGTCTTCAGTCTGCTATCCACCATACTGTCATTTTACATTACGAACAGAGATCAAATTCAAGCTTTAAACAATGTCTATAGTATGTATGTAAGTAAATAGAGTTAATTTTTTATATGACACTGGGAAGATGGAAGAACAAGTTAATGGTACCTTGTGCTAATCATAAAGGATGTCAGGCTGAAGGATTACAGGTGGGAGCCACTACGCTGAGTGACAGCTCTGATTTGATATGGGAGGAGGGGTAATTGAAAAAAAACCAACATAAAAACGGAGGAGCTAGAAAATAAATTTCCCCACATCAACATCAGCAACATGTAACCACCGCTAATGCCAAATGAACCAGAGCCATAGGGGCAACCATGATATGGATGATGCCGGGCTATTGAGAATTCTGCTCATCTCTATCATTTATCTGCTACTTCTGACCCACTTGGACTTTTTTCAGTATATGGTGTGCATCAATAGATTTGTGAGTTGATGTGTGAAGTTTCTATTGCCTTCTGCTGCTCGTACTGCAGGATTCCGTTCAGCTTTATCAAATATCCTGCTGACAGATATTCCTGTCAACCCGGAGCCATAATTCATCCATACGAGCTGAACAGTGTGGTGTGGTTGTCCGTTCAGGCAATGATTTTGATATCTGGCAGCAAGTTCCAACTAGCACATGAATCAAAGTGCGCAGCAGGAATACTATAATTCATTTTTGAATTGATAGCTGCATTTGTGGTATAAAGTGTACACAGATTGCTAGCTGTCCCTTGCTAATATTTCACAATATAAAAGATTGACCTTGTGTCACATGAACCATCAACTGTTATTTCTTACCACAAATTACTGGATATTTGCATGGATATTTTAAGATATAGCGTTTGTGAACTGTAATCAACACGTTATAAAATAAAGGACAAGTATTTTGACACCAATGGCATGAGGCAGCCAACGACCTTACAGAGTTCCACTTCTTTCAGCTGAACAGCAAAGGACTAACAGAAACACTCTGCCAGAGGATTGGAAAAACGGCTGAATCCTGGTTCCTGCTATTTCACATTGATGAGAAGACTAGGGTAAAACCACATGAATACATGCATCAATCATGCCACATATCAGGTTGTGGTGTGATGGTGTGGGGTGTGTTTTAGTGGCACATATTGGGACCCATGGTAAAAGTCAAGCAATGGTTGAATGCCACAGGATAGCAGGACACTATTGCATCCCTAACAGCATGGCAGCATGACTGTGAATGGACTTTTTCAGCAGGGTAATGCCCCGTGCCACAAGAACAGATCCAGGAATGGCTCCAGGAACATGACAGTAAATTCAGTTTACTGCAGTAGCTTGCCCAGTCGCGAGATCTCAATCCAACTGAGCATCTGCGGGATGAGATTGAACATTTGGAGTAGGGATCCGCTTCCAGTCAACCTGATGCAACTGCGGGAAGGGCCAGCATCCCTGCGAAAGGCTTTTCACATGTTGTACAGTCCGTTCCCCAACGAACAGATGCAAGTGAGTATTTCATATAACGATGCATAAACCATCTGCAAGAGAAGCATTTCTTAAGTAAGACTGCACACTTAACATCAACAATGGACATGCTAGTGAGTACATAATAGCTACAGCATAAAACCCAACAACATATCCTGCATTTCTGATTTCAACAGCATACATAAACACCAGTCTACTTCTCTCCGAGTCATTTAAGCGCAGCAAAGTGATGATGCATCGACATTAATCTTTCTTTTCAATCGCACACTGGATCTCGTGGGAAGTTTGGGGAACCTCTTGACACGCTGTTTCCTCTTCATTACCCAACCAGCTGTTCCAGCTAATGAGCCTAAAGGCAATCTCTCATTCTGCAACTTATAGCCCTGTCTCTTGTGCAACTGGTGACATATCGTCTGCCCACAGAGTCAGGACCAGCCCCCAGAAAATGAAGTTCGTCGTCGCCACCGGTTTGCCCAAATTTTTCTTGAACATTACTGAAGCAAAGCAAGAGGTAAGATGCTCAACCCCAAGTAGTGCGAATGTATTAAAAGTATCCAAACCAACGTTAAAGTAGCCATCCGGGGATTTCTGTTGATTGATATGCAGTTTGGCTCTTATTCGCCATGCTACGTTCTGGTGTTAGAAACCATTCTCAATACAAATAGTTCCAAAGCTATTGCAGAGTAATCACTTACAATGGGACAGTGAAAAGTGCCAGTGTGTTGGTTTTTCTACAGTGTGCATCTGCCCATCTTAGCATACGGCGACTGATAATACATAGGTGCATTGCCCCTTAAAGCCAGCATCATATTCGAGGAGGCTTTCATTCATGAGTAAGATCGCTCGAGTCAATTCCCTCATTACTGTTGACAAAAACAAGAACAATGAAAATGTCTCGTCCGTACAGCTTCGCTTCAAAGTCTGTATCGGGAATATCAATACCTGAGCAATTTATCTGTATATAGTCACACGAGTCTTGGCAAATAATCAGAATCAGTCCCTGACAGGGCGCTGCAGGGGAAGATTAGCTCCCACTCAGATTACAGACCCATGAATCCTCACAGATGCCCGGATGCAGAGTGAGTGAAACTGCATGTGGTGTGCCAGAGGAGAATTACTCCCCTGATGTATCACATTAATATGTGATAAACAACCTTGCATTGCCAGATTACAATAAATAATTCACTGCCCTTCAGAGAATGTGATATGTGCCGGCACAGATTATTTACAGCTTTGAAATGATTCTTTTAATCTCGTAGACCAAGCTGCCAAGGTGAACCCGGAGTAAATAATGCATGTCAAAAGTTTATTCTTGCTATATATTCTTTTTTTGTCTGTCTATTCTTGAGTCTGTCTATTATTTACTAAATGGATGAATTACTGGAGGATTGTGGGAGTGTGCACTGGTTGTTTTGGTTTGGTTTCTAATGGAGTTTGGGGTAATTTGAGAGTTATTTACTGCTTCACTCCTCAGGGTTCATTGGTGGTCCAGTGTGAACTGAAGTCGAGAAAGCTGAATGCAGAAAGTGCTTCTTTGGCTCATAAGAAGAGTTAAATTACATTTTGTGCTGTAGAGAATCATCCTCATGTGATACTTCACAGTACGCTAACAGGAGACACACAACAATATAAATTCAAGCATGGTGTGTACAGGCCAGCAGTAGCTAAGCTGATGCTAAAGGTAGATGCTACATTTGCTGGTACAGATGTGTCAAAGAACCCCTGAAGAACCTCTGAAGTGCCTCTGATGGGGTACAAGGAGGAACCAGTTTAGATGCAAGAGAGAAGGGAAAAAGGAAAGGGGAAAAAACAACAATAAAACAAAAAACATTTCACTATATCCCAATCTCAAAGCTGAAAAATGCAACCTTTTTTTACTTTTTTCTTATTCACTCCAGCCATGAAACCTGCACATTCTCCCAGACTAATTTATAGACAAGTGGAGTCACAGATGAATCTGCTTGGAGATATACTGAAATACGAAATGCTGGAAAGAGGACCTTAAAAAAAGAGTCTGGTGAAGTTAATGGTTTCAAACACTGAGGAAAATTGCACAGAAAAAGGGCTGCAAGCTGACAATTTGCCCTTTAACCCCATAATGATGCTGTTATTTCACATCCACAAAAGTGAGAGTATGCAGTCAAAACAATCCAAAAGTGTCACTGTCCAAATGTTTATGGAGCACACTCATTCTGATGTGAAACCCTTTTTTGAGGTCTTGCAGGCGTTGCTCCACCTACAACCCTTTATACAAAAGAAATAATGAATGAGAATAATAACAGCCACATAAATTGGCTCTTTATACACAGAAGGCAGTAACGCTCTTGACATCACGACGGGTGGTCCGAACGGTCATTGACGAGCGGCAGGCACAGCACATTCAGCACTTGATCTTAGGCCGGTTCAATCCGCCAACCCTTCGCTCACCATGTGCCATATTGGCCTGTCCAGTCTTGACAAGCTCACAATTCAAATAGCAAAGTGGGGGGATTTCAATTTAGGAGTGAGGATTTGCACCAAGAGACTATGTAATGTAATATCAACCACAGTACAGCTCCACTATCATGAACTGGCTCATTCTGCGGGTTGCGAACTTGTTTTCATGAACTAATCAAGCAGTACATTTTCCCAAAAGACCTTCTGATGATTTGTTATTCTTTAAGATTACATTATGACATAATTTTGAATCACTAAAAAAATACAAGACGAACAGAGGTGAAATTAATATTTCACATGCACACCTCATAAAGCAACAATATGCAGCGTTTCGCCTCGAGGCAGTGAAGTGTATTGTTAGTCCCGCCCTCCTCCCCCTCAGTTGGTCAAGGTCCCGCCCCAACAGTTGTCACTCATCTTGATGAGCTGTCATCTAGCCTGAGGCCGAGTTACCCGGCATCCGTCAAGCCACAACAGGCACTGAAGAAGCGGACGGCGAACACAGGCAATCAGCAAAAAAAAAAAAAAAGCAATGCTGATGTTCACTGCTGTTTGAACGGGCCTTGTCTGCCACACATTTAGCTTTGCTGTATTTTCTTTTCTTACCGCTTTCCGCCATTGTTGTTGTGATGACTTCCCTGTGCTGTGGCCGCTAGCCTCACCTTGATAGCCAGCTCACTGCTGGACACGCCCACCGCAAATGGTATACGCCCCAAATGTCCCAGACATAATTTAAAAGCCAATTTCAGGCAAATGGGGGGATTTGGGCATGAACACACAGACTGATCATGTATAATCCCATTTATTTATTGTTATTTTAATGTGAAAAAAGTTGCGCACTGCAGTGTTTGTCAAAGCTGGGGAAGGTTACTTGTTGATCCTTTTGCTGTCAGAATGTATGATCCGACTTAACTTACTATTCCATTCGATACCATTCAGTTCTGCCATTCTATTTTCAATAGGGTGTGCAAAGAAACCGTTTGCCAATCTTCCTCCGGAGTTCAGTCAAATTTCTAGCATGCCAAAGCTTAAACATATTAGTAGTGTAGAAACCGCTTCTTCGATTAAGTGAAGTGTTTACATTTATGTTCTCTTATCACAAAATGAACAACATGAGACTTTTAGAATCATATTGCTGAGAGAGCTCAGATTGAGTTGACAGGTGGATCAAATCAAGCTAAAGCCTTACAGTCACAAAGCCCTTAGGCGGGCGCTTATATCATCCGCCCCATAAATCTGTAAAGCAAAGCGCCTTTACCGTTCCCTTTTTTATGTGCAGCCACCTCGGTTGTTCGGAGCCTTAAGCTACTGTGTTTTAACTTCAGGAAACAGTGCTGCCATGTTTCAAACCTTTCAGATGGGAAGATTAGTGTGTAAACGCCTGAGGATTACAGTCAATGCACCATCAGCAGTTCTCTGTCTATAGCCATTCACCTGCACGCTGTGATCGTGCCTCTTTTCTACACAACAAGAGATTTAGAGATTTGCAAAGGTACAGGAAAAAAGCTCTGTTGCTTCATCAATAAAGGCGACTGTTAAATCAACAACAACCGAGCCTCCTTCGACAGCTCGTCAAAACCATGTTCAAGTTTGCCATCATCATCTATAGACTGATCATTTGACCTGAACGTTTTATCACACAGCCTTTCTTTAATGGTCACCTTGTCCTTTTAGTTCACACTTATTCCCATGGCAACTAGAGAGCCATGTGGGTTCATATTGGTCCGTGGGAGACGGTTAATGAATGGTCGGGTTCCAAGGACAGCACCAAATTATATTATGCACTTTTTGAATCTGCATAAAACATTTTCACATTTGATGGAAAGCTGTTCAATTCAGTTAAACAAAATTGCATTGTATTTGTTTTATTATGTTCCGCCACCATGGCACATCCCATATATGGGTATATGGGACATCATGTCATCATGGTGGCGTCCGTTTGTCTGTCTTGTGAACACAATAACTCAAGAACAATACCTGATAGAAACTTAATTCTGACACCTCAGGTTCCTCCTATAGAGGAGATGATCTGATCGATTTTGGAGCACCTTGCTGCATACATTTGCATATTAATGTGGAAAAACAGATTTTCTTGAAACTACAATAACTCCTTAATGCTTTAAGATATGCAGTTCATATTAATACCATCCATGTGATGTGTGAAGACAAGTATGTTGACATAGAAATAATAGCTAATCAATGCAATAATTAGCTTAATTAATGACCTAATTGGCATCACTGGTTGTTTAATATAGCATATTGATTATGGCGGGGCATTAGGCAGCTCAAGTGCCTCTTGCTTTAGTTTAGTTTTAAATGAGGACCGTAGCCGACTTGACCACTCACTTGAGCTCCACCCATCCCTCAGTCAGCTGCACTCATGTAATTTGTGCATGTTTGCAGCACTTGTAGGTGAGATACACAGTCACAGTTAGGCATACCAGTCTTTGATCCTTATTCATCAACCGCTGACATGAAAAATGTATTCCCTTTTTTCAGTTCTAATTAGTAATCTGGCTTAGCATGTGCTACTGTGGTGCTATGGCTGTGTTATTCATTCACAGAGGTTCCTCTAATGTCAGCATAAAATATTGACAGGCCAGTCATGTTTCAGTTGGGAGTCAGGTGTCGCATCATTCATATTGTCAAGTCGTAAGTAATGTTAATTCAGCATTGGGTATGTGATGGAAGGCATTTGTGTGCCATAATGATGTACTGCCTTCTCAATGGCAAAGACTTACAACTGTAAAACTAAAAAAACACTCTCTTATGGAAACGTATTATGGATTTTAGAAGCAACATTTTAGTAGATATCTTTATTTAGGCAGCAAGGTGTATTATTTTTGCGGAATGTATTATTTTGCGCAGAAATTACTTAGGGAATAATGTACAATGATTTGTGGATTTATTCACACCCACATACAGCCAGACGAGGCCTCGCCATTTCAGAAGACAATCTGCTCATCTTTAAAAAGTGGAGAATGATCACATCTCCAAGGGCTTGACTCCTCACTGTAACCCCCAAAAGTGATGACACAGGAATCTATGGAAAATCCTGCACCTCAGCATTTTTCTCACTGTAACTTGAATTTGAACAGTAGCCCTTCACAGTATGACAATAAAGCAGGGAGGGATCCTTTAAGATATGGAGATATGAAAAAAATAAAAAATATTCTCACTGATGTAATAGCACACACACAGCATTCAAGCTCTTATGGATTTATTCAATATTTCTGG
>OMLI01015015.1:6226-21157 GCA_900302605.1 Rondeletia loricata
GGGTGCATGCAGATTAATTTTAGATTGTAGACGTACCCAAAGACCACCACCCACCACCCACAACCCACAACACACAAAATTCCCACTCAAAAGATTCAATAAAATGACAATACACTCAATATTATAAAACAACAACCCATTTGTCTGTTCAAATATTTGTCTTTGCTATTTGAGCTTAGCTAGGAATTGCCTTGAGGGGAGCAGATGGTAAGATATCAGGTAATCTCACTGGCTTCTCTAATTAAACCTAATTAATTGGTACTTGACGGTTTGATCTAAGAGCCTGAGGCCTTCCAACCGTACCACTGAAAATAGGATTTATAAAGCTATTATTAAAGCTTTTAAAGTGTATGGACTCAGTCACATCTAATCCGAGTCTTATCTCACATGTCAGAGATATGACAACCATGACAAGTGCCTAAAATAGTGCACTGAGATTCACAACAAGCATCCTGTAAACCAAAATTGAAGAGTTCATTTTGTAATTCCTATGAATCCATTTAGGAAAGTTCACCATTCTGTATCTCTAACACATAGTGGATCTGGTCTTTAAACGTCTTGTCATGTTGTCAACCAACACCATGGTATGTTTTGATTTTGTGCTATCATTTTATTTCATTTTGTGGCACTTTTCACATGGCTGATATCTCATTTTGGAACAAAACGCGACTGGTGTGATGTCTGATGTTTGGGCAGACGCAGCAGATGCTGTGCCTTCGAGTGACAGTGGATCCTATATGATCCCATATGTTGTGCTCTTCTTCCCCTCCTCTACAGCACGTTCTCATCTCTGCCATGTTAGGGGAGATAATGGGGGCGGGGGTTGGTTTGGTACTTTCCTATGAATGTTTTTCCAAAATGCACACATCACTGAGATGTTGCTGGTCCATCTGGGCCCTGTCATGCAGATCAGAGAGAGACCTTAAGGGAAACAAGTTATCTCCCCTCACAACACGGTCACACAACCTTTCTGCCTCGCTGAACCACTTAATTGACTCCTTGTATAAACATGAGTTAATCAAACTGGTCTTGATCGATGTGTTTTACTGTATTTGGAAGAACTCAAGTATTAAATCTGCACTGCATGTATTAACACATGCTCCTAATCCATAATGTGTCTTTAGGTACAGGGATAAAATGATCTTTCTTTTTATGAAGCTCTCTGCTGTAGAGTTGACTGAATACCAGTGCAGGGTGTGTACTGAACGTTGATGAGTGACTGAACATGTGAAAATATTGCAAGGTGGGACATGTGTTTACTTAACCAGACAGTAGCTGTCATCTCTCTTCTCTCTCCCTCTTTCACTCACTTTCTCTCTCTCTCTCTCTCTCTCTCTCTCTCTCTCTCTCTGAAGAATCCCCAGTGGTCTGGTCATTATTGTGTTTGTTTAGTGTGTCTGCTTGGCTGACAGACAGCTGTGATGTGAGGCTCTGGGTAGGCCCATGCCAAAGGCACTGAGCCTTGGGACAGCGATGGGTGGTGAAGTGTGGTACGATAACAACTGGGACTAATTTCTCTCTTATTTTGAAACATTTCATATTTGAGACATTGGCCAGTGGTTTAGAAATCGGCCAATGGTGAGAAGTCAAGATTACTTTTTTTTTTTAATGAGACTCCATTGTGGCTTAATAGTCTGTGGTTAACCTTGGTTTCAAAACATTTAAAAACCCAAACCCTTGAGATGAATTTAAAGTAAACGACCATGAAGTGAAGCCGAAATTAGCTTTTCACTAAAAGTCAAACTATTTGACCTCTCTTGATCCTCTTGATGAGACGTGGACCATTTAGAAGTGCATAACCTTGAGAAGTGAATAACATTCTCACTTAATTGCACTCCTCCAGTTAACATGTTCCCCCTGACTTGTCCAAATGACAGAGGCCATGGACATCGTTCTGTTTCCCAATGACGGGCCCTAGAACATTCAAACTGACAGTAGCAACACATCCACAGTGCGCTCAAAATAGCTCGCTGTTTTGTCTTACGTGAAACGTTACCCTCACATTAGGTAATTTCTCTGCAAGGAGAATGGTCATAATTTCGCCTCTTCCTCTAACAGTACAACCAAAGACGATTTGCTGAGCCATTAGGCTGCAGTAATGAAATAAATACCAGTGTGAAAAATGATTTCTATCACTCCTGTCCCCATAGAGTCTGATCTGTGTACAACAACAGACACATGTAAACAGCCTGACATCCATTTAGACTCAGCTCCAATCAGACTGACACTCTGTCAACAGTCTAGACATTTGGTCCATTCAACCCCTGTATGACACTGATGCTGAGAAATGTTTTTCATACAGGTAAATCACCTGTGTGAGGGTGGGGGGTTGGTTCTGGGACGGCAGAACGTACTTCTGGAAGTGTTGTGGGCCAAATTCAGTGATGGGAGTTTAGGTCTGAAAACCCAAATGACTCAATGAGGTACAGTTTCTACCTGCTAAAATAGCCCCAGGGATAGTTACATCAGATCCCGTGTATTGGTAAATGATACAAATCTGACAGAGCTATTTGTTTATGAAGTTGGTCTTATCTGTAAAATAACACTGTAATTAGAGCTCTACATCTCTGGGGACATGCTTTGATAACGGTCAGGATGGGAGTCATTCATCAAGCTTTAGCTCAGATTATGTGTGGTGATCTCAGTTGTTGTTGTTGTTGTTGGTTTTTTTTCTGTTATTGTTTCAGGTCATGACTAAGACTTGGCCAGTTATCCCAGAGCAGCATTCATTTGAATAACAGCAAATTAAGTTTATATTATTCCATCATGAGCTACTGCAAAATAATGACAACAGGTTTAAATCAGAATGGTTTCGGTCCACCTTGTTTACCCCTTATGAGAAAAAAAACTAGTAATCATATAATACATTTTAGGAATATTACAGGAGATGAAAAAATACTATAAAGTATCGTGTACTTTATAGTATTTTGGTGTTAAGTTGTTGTTGAGTACCACAGATACGATAAGCAGTGGAGGGCAAACCCACCTAAACTCAGTGTACTCACCTATTTTAATTGCAGAATACGCTTATATAAATTATTTTGAGGTAAAGTCACAGTATGCATCATATTAAGCAGTATCAAACTGATGTAAGTTATGTAAATATAGAGCATTTTAAGGGAAAACGCATAAATTAATAATTTTCTGAAATATATAATTGATTTTTTAAATATTGGTGATTGTTTGCCTTATGATGCTCACTGACTGGCTCACAGTTTATACCCACATTTTTATTCACCACTGTATCACTGAGATCAACACGAAAGAATACTTCAATAGTAATAGTTTCGTTGCTCATTATTATTTTTATATTTACAAAAATATCCCCACTTCGCCTTCTACCTGAGAGGTTTGAGAAACGCATCAATCCTCCCTCTTGCTGACGTCAGAGCAGCCAATAGTTTCTCCTTGGTTCACGGAGCGCGCGCCTCGGACTGCTGGAGACATACGAGAGGAGGAGGAGGAGCTGTCAAAGTTTTAGAGTTTCCCAGGGAAAGAAAAGTCCTTTACTTTACGAAAAACGTCGAGGTTTTTCGTGTGAATAAAGCGGGATATCGCGTCCTGCTCGGCACGGGATGACACCTTTCCACCCGCGGCGGAAGAACGACGCGCTTTGAAAACACGATGGCAACACAGTTTCAAAAGTGGATCACTCTCACCTCTTTGCTCTCCTTGGGCTCCTGCGTCCTGCCGGAAAAGAAAGGTAAGTCAAGGAACTTTTTTTTTTTACACGTACGAGGCTGTGTAGTAATAGTGGCAGGCTTTCCTCCGTGTTTATCCAGCAGTATACCTAATGAAATCACAAAGTACCCAAACGGCACAGAGAAACTTGATCCAGCGTGGGGGAAAGTTCCACACAGCCTCTCGTTTTTAAGGCTGTGACCTGGTATAAGCTACCGAGTGGCTCAGATACGTTTATAACCTCAATGTGCGTCATTCACAGTGCAGTCGTGTATATTTCGGAAACATTTTGCTTGACTTGGTGAGAGTTAAGATTGGCCAATGAGTCTACTGCGCAAATTCGCATCCCTGCCATGTCCAGTGTGAAATGACGACCCCAATGTACCAGATTGATGATGCTGCGGGGAGGGGATGTGGGATTGTGCAATTACTGGCATGCTTTATTTTCCAGTCCCTTTGCAATATTTGTGAGCAGATGGTGTGAGCAGTTTTTTTTTGTGGTCCTGAATAGTGTGCAATATACACTGTTTGACCTATTTGTAGGCGACATTGGCATTTAAATTAGGGCAGCCTGTCACCTTATAACACACACACACACACACACACACAGCAAAAGTACATTTGATTCATTTGCTAACTTCTTGTACTTTGGACCTCACATTGATGATTGACATTGCCATATTTTCTCATTTGAGATTTGCGTCCCCCTCTCTAGTCTACTCAGCCATGCATTACATTTTTTAGATATTTTAAACAGCCTCTTGCATGACAAGCAGCTGACGCCTGTGCACAGTCTGCATCAGGTCTTCAAAGGAAATTAGCTCAATTTGTGAAGAAAGGTTACTTCTTTGTACTGAAAAGTTGCACACCTGATGTGTAGTACAAAGCCCGGTAAGTGTGGTGTGGAATAAACGATAAATGAGGTTGATGAAGGTATGAGAACAAGTGCTGAAGAAGGCAGCAACCAGGCTCTTGGATTGTCTTGCCCTGCTTGTTACAGGCTTTCTGCTGGCCCTGAAGTAAAGGTCATATATCTATTGTTTTTATTAAAAGACTCAAAGACACACTGTTTTGACTGTTACTTCAATGCTTCTTTATGTTTCCAACAACATTCAACATTCCACAAACTGATGTCCTACTGTTTTAAAAGTTGAACATAAGGAGGCTATAAATATACACCTTACTATATGGGAATGAGTGCTGAAGAATGAGTCTTGAATGAATAAACTAAATTGAACAGGAGCGGTCAAATGAAATGTTAGTGCAAGATTTAAAATTCAAAAGCCCATTCCAGATTTACTCAGTGTTTTTACAGTGTGACTCAGATCTGAGATGGCAGATGTCAGGAGAGAAAGTGGCCAAAGGAACCACTTTAATCCCTCATGACGTTTACTTCCTATTTTCATCAATCATCGTTGTCTCATTACACTGTTGTTCCTCCTCATAAGCAGATAAGCAGAGTCCATGTATTGCGAGCAGTGGTCCCAGAACGCCCTAGAGAGTTAACACATGCAAGTCGCTTCTTATCCTGCCCGCTCTAGCAAGTCACATCCAGCGCTGGTTTTCAAAGAACCATAACAAATCAGATGTGTTTGTGAGCCAAAAAGACAAGAGTCCCTAAATATTTCTGGGCTGCTAAACAAACTAGACAGCACACATTTTACCTAGCAGTAAAAGTCTCCTACAGTAAACACGGATTTTAGGATTATATTAAAACTAGAAAACATAAGAAACCAGCAAATTTAATTATAGTTATGGTATACAGTATATTTTGATTTAATTAATGTTCATTTTTGGCAGCTAATCCAGTTTCCCATTTCCTGGCAAATGTGAGTTCCACCATATGGTCTGAGAGTGTATTTGTTGTTGTTTTTGTTGTTTGGCCAGGGGCTGAGACAGATGTTTCTATGTGTTTTCCTAGCACACAGTGTCCAAAACACTCAAACTGATTTGGACGAGGTGTCAAATTGCATTTACGTCCCCGTGGCATCACCACTCCTCTCATTTGGCCAAACTGCAAAAGGCAAATAGCAAATAGCAAATGCTTGGATATGTGGATTGTTTTCCCACCTTAATAAAGACAAGTAACACATGAATTAATATGAGTTATTCATTAGAGAAAGAGTAGCTCAGGGATGCCACAATAAGTTCATGAGGTTGTGCCATCCAGTTTGCAAATGGCTTATCCATTAACTTGAACTCAAAATGAAACCTAGGAATGGATGACAGAGACTATTCCTCAGTAATGACATGTTGACTACCTGAAATATGTATTTTTCCAGGTGTCAATTTGATGATTGAAAAAAACACCTCTGCTGAACCACTGTTGCCCACATCACTTCCTACATTAGTGACGAAAATGAACTTAAAAGTCCTCCTTTATTTCTCTCAGGGGGATCCGAACGTATTTATTGGATGTTGCTATCCTGTATGGGGAAGACATTAAGGCCATAGGCTCCGTCTTGGAGATGAATTTGAGATTTGATAATGCACTCAGCAGCAAGCACTCTCTCCCACAGGAAGCCCACATGTCAGTCCTCCAGTCAGTGACAGCCTGGCAGGGTGTGACGGGGGCTGTGGGAGCCAGGCAGGATCTACTGAATAATAGAAACACTCCTCGTCCTGCACGTTGGCATTCTTAGTTATTAACTGTCATCATCTGCGGGGAGGTTGTTAATAATGCCCACAATTTCATCCAACAGCCAACAGGAAGAAATAACTGCGCTAATTTACAGGATCAAATGCTAAATTGACATGGCATTGATTGGATTTTTTGGGGATGGAATTGTACTATGGAGTTGATGATGGATTTTTTTTTTAGGTCCACTCAGATATTTCTAAAACACTTCTACATTTTCATTGTCATATCTGTCCCTTTTCCAGGCTGCCAGAGTGCAGATATGAGGCGGAACTGCCTGAGGGCCCCCTGCCTCTAACTGGGCTATGAGATAACCTGCGAAAGATAAAACTAATCACAGGGACATGTCGGCGGCTAAATCCTTAATCCCTAATTCCAGGCTCCCAGGCTCGCGTGGGCACAGGATTACCCGCTTATATCAATATGCTTTTTCAGAGTTAATGGGTTATTCTAGTTCTCGACAGAATGAGATTGGAAGTCCAGTTCCATCATTTCTGCATAAATGTACTCTGCATTCTTGCACACCTGCAAAAGTTGCCCATGCAGCTGAATCACGGCACATTTCGATCCCATCTGTTGCAGCAATGCATTTTAGCATTCTGAGTACGTGCTTTTCCCTCTGCGTTGTGTTGGAATCTAGCAAGCCAACCTCCTTCATCAATCACCTATTTTTTTCCCGTCGCTTTCAGAAAACCATATCTTTTCTTTTCATTAAAGCCCACTCTCTGGGATTAGATGGATGTCGGTAGTGAAATATAGGTTATGATCCTCTGTAATCCTAGAATCTCTAGTCTGGTTTTTAGGGTCCAGAGGGGTGCTGCTGCTGCTGCTGCTGCTGCTGCTGCGTCTTGCTGGTGTAGTCTATGCAGTACCTACCTCTGATGACCTTCCCAGACTTCCATCTGCTAGAGCCATTGTTGGAGATATGGCTCCTGGGTTGGGGCCATGGGAGCTGGGGGATAATTTCTCTCCCCTTCCCTCCCAGCTTTGATAAACTGCACAATGTCTGAGTGGCAGAGATTTTAGTAAGCAGGCGAGCTGGAGGATTTCGGTTTCACTGAGGGACAATAGTGCCTCTGTAGAGGGCAGGTTATCTGGCTGGCAGCACTGATACTTTTGTGGAGCACTGAGCTCTACGGTGTGCAACAGACGCACCCGAGGCTAGACGTGCATGTCATCAAGATGGAACAAAGAAGGGAAGCCGTTTTTGTTATTCTGCTTACTTTACCGTAAAGATACATCTGTATACAGTTCATCCGTTGTTTAGCCCTAAAAATCAACAACACTGCAATTGATAGTAACAGTTCATTGCATGTCTGGTTCAGCTGCTTGTCAGTTTATGCCATCATAAAAACAAACCAATGAACAAGAAAACTTTTATGTATTTGTTTAATTTCTGCCATAAATACTTAACGAGATAAGCAATGTTGTCTGCTACATCAATGATTTCAATTATTGAAAGCCCTCCTCTCTGCCTCTCATTCAAAGTAACCCAGTGTCTATTGTGTTGTATCTCTGGAGAACGCTGCAGCGACTAACACATAGTCTGTGGTTTGTGTACATCCATTGAGAAAACTGCATGGAATAAGTTACCTGTCTGAACGTGGTTACTCATTGAACTGATTTGTGTCCTTTGTTTGTACATGGTAACAAAGTCATCCGCTGCATTTATGGCCTTTCCATGATCCAGTGGCTGCATAGAGTCTCCAGTGGAAAGTGACCAAGGAATTCAGGCTGGAAAAAAGCCCTTCTGCTATCTTCCCATCTCATCAGGTGCAGTGTCGTGTTAAAATGGAAAAGAGGCCGCTGCTCCAATTGAGTTATTAGCCCACCCTTGAATGTCTGTCTATTACAGCATATCTTATACTGAGGAAACATGTGGGAATGATCATATGTTTTCATGATTGACATTTTTATGACTTGTCGAGCAATGTTTTAGTCCCTGTTGAGAAAAATAATCTTTGGAAGACATGAATCAATGCAGAAATCATTTTCCTGCAAATTAGATGTCTGTTTGCTGTGTGGAAATGATACATAGTGGAATGCCTTGTGTTGCTCTTATCTTCAGCAAATGGCTATCCTAATATTGAACATCAGTAATATTATATATATTCCTCTTTGTTCTAAAGTACAATCCAGGCCAAAGAGGTAGTATACAGTAATAAGTGATGTACCATCCAGTTTTATTGGATGAGCTGTTTTTCATCTGTTTTTCATTTTATACATGTCTTTGACAAAAAAAAGGTATTTGAATAGCCTTTAGAACAGACTTTATAGGCTTTTAGTGTCTTGTCAAGGCTGAAATCACTGAAGTAGTTTTGTCAAACAGTGCTACTAGTGTAGGTAAAGATGGAAAGTGGGCACTGAATGTGTTTCCATCCTGGAGGCCTCTGTCTCAGCTCGGCTAAAAACCATGGCACTGTCACACAGCAAACCTTCACTGTGGCCTCTAGAGAGGAATAAGTTGGTGCATTTGTATTCAGTACTGAACTCTGGATCTTCATGTCATTATGCAAATGTAAGTTGACAGATGACAGTGAGATGGACAGGGGTGATGCACGGATCAAAGTAAGAATCTCAGCAGGGGAGAAAAACAGGAAAGTCAAGAATGCACAAACAACCATCAGAAGGACAGGGTGAGATCTTTGACTTTGGTATTCATGCCACTGCTTAATCGCTCATCAAAGAGGCCTCTATCTGTGTCCTTTCTAGTTGCTGCCTCCCCACTCTAGTCAACAGATAGCCTGCATACTAGAGAAGAGAGTTTCTCACAAGTATCCTGTAGACCTAGGTGTGGTGTCTTCTCTGCCCGCAGGTCTTTCTGAGGAGCATTGCTTCGAGCACTGCTTGCGCAAAAGAGGAATCCCCTATAGGGAAGAGAACAATGGCTTCACAAACAAATCTCCATCTCAGAATATTCCAGAAGAAAGTGCTGGTTAAAGGGTGGTGGCTGATCTCAGAATCTTGCTTCCCTAATAACATTTAGCCTCTTCCTGTGTGGTCCATTGGCCCAGTAAACTAAGCGGTGTTTAAGCTCTGACTCACTGTTAGTGGTTTGGACCTTATGGTGCATTATAGTTAATTTATTCAATTTTTGTAAATTAATTCCCTGCATCTGTCAGTAGCTATTGGGATCAAGATCCAGGATGTTTAATTTCTAATTCCCCTTCGCAGACTGAAGAGGGGGGCCTTCCTGTCTCACATCCTGATTAAAAGGCTGTTATAGCTCTTCTAGTTAACAGTCTTAACCTGAACCAGTCCATATGCTTCTTGTCATTCTTTATGCATTGGTTGTGATCTGTGGACTATTGTTTGGAATCTGTGTATTTTCACACTCACACCTGTAAGCAATAGGAAACCTGTGACAGACATTTCCATAAAACAGTTCACTTGAGATGATTTACTGTATTTCGTCATATTTTGTAAGACTTTCAAGGGAATCCTGATCAGGCTTGTCCGCTAGTTTTCATAACTTGACTGCCTCTGACTGAAGAGTGTTTTTTTTGCGTCCTGTATGAAGGTATTACATGCTTCATTACCTGGGTGTGGTAGAGTGTCAATCAAGATCTTTGTGACCTTCCGTTATTCATTGTAATGCTACATAGTAGTGCACAGTAATAACTAGTCACATAGAAACAGAAGGGTTATGGACTTAGAGAGAAGTCATTGTTCGGTCTGTGCCATATATTGTGCCCTCTGCAAGGAAAAGAACAACAGCTCCAGTAATGTCGTAACCTTTTAACTTGCATTAAGAAGCAGCATAACTTTAAGAGAAATGTGGTTTTAAAAAATCAACTCTGTTTTGTATGTGTATAGGAAAATAGGAAACTTGCCATTGAAGTACGGTTCCACACAAGCAGAGTAAACATCGACAGTCACTTGTTAACTGATACCTGTAATGCCTCCAGGTTTCTTTCAGTCTAGACCCCCTGTCACATCTTTGAATAGGCCTAATATTGACAAGCTACAGAGCTCGGATTCCCAGCATACAGTATACCTGTTTTGGTGAGGTTACCTTAGCTTCCTAACAAGAGTCCCTTCTACAGAATATGTTATTAAGGTTGACAAATAGGCAAATATACAGAGGGTGAGTGGACGGGTGGTGGGGTGCAAATGAGCTAATGGGAGAACATGCATGAATGAGAGACATACACAAAGAGCGAGGAAACTAAGAGACATATGTGCGTTCAGCCCCTGTGCTCCATGTATAGACCAAACCTGAATGTATAGCCCCTTCTCCATGGAAACCCCAAGTCTTTGGACAAAAGGTTCTTTATTTAGGACTCTGTTGTCCGCTTTGACACAGGCTTGTCTGTCTTCCCTGACCTTAATGTGCTATGTAGACACGACTTTAGTGACTTTGTTATACAGCTCTGTGTCAACACTGAGAAGAAAGGCGTCCTTCTTGGCTAAAAGTAATGGAGGCTAGTGACAGAATTCATTCAGCTGTTTTGGATCTAGATTTTAGATAAGGACATCTAATCCTACAAACAAATATCAGTAGAGACAAATAACTTATGTATCTCAGAAATGCAAAAAAATAAATACAAAGTTTATGAATGATTTGATCAGTTGTGTATATGTTCAAAGGTTTGTCTTCAAAACTACAAGGGCTCAGTAATGAAAAGGAAACCGACACATAATCTGTTCATAGACTGGTGCAGTGTGTTGCTGGGAAGTAAATAACAGACGTTCCTCCTCATGACATAGCCCTGTCTGAATTACAACAATAATGCTGGCAGTGCATTGAGATGAGGCGTGTTGGAGGAGGAAAAGAAGATGTCAACCTTGGTCTCGCCATGGTCCAGCGTTTTACAAGCCTACATCACCTCACTGGGGATTTCATCAGCATAGTAAAATGTTTTTCATCCCAGCCATTTATAGGTTGCATGACAGCATTGCTCGTCAATAATATTGTGGTAGTGGCATACTCGGTTACAGATGAATGAGTTGATCTGTGATTTGTTTAACTCCCGGAGCACTAAAACATAATATACTCTAAACACAACACGCCTTGTGTAGTACCTTTTCTAATTGCCTGGTAAGTTTCAACAACACCGATGCTTCGTTGCGCTCAAAATTAATTTCCTGGTGGGACCTTGAGCGGAACATCTTCATTACCACATATTGTCATAATTGAAGCCAGAGGCTTGTAAAAAAAAAAAGGGAATCCTGCATGCATCACTGGCAACGTTTTACCTTCCATAAAAATGGTGGAATTGACCATCTTGTTGCATGATTGCCCACAAAAGCATTATAGTCAAGGCCATATATTCAACAACACAGTATATTCCCATGCATTGCATCAAATTATAGTTTTATGACACTCACAGCATGACACATTATCAATATCCAATACTCTCTCCTTTCATCTGCACTGTTAACTGCTCCAGCTTGATAGCTGTATAGCTAGGTGGAGAATGGGTTCCATGATAGAAATACCATAGAGTGCATAGTTGGACTGGTGCCAGGTGGTTAGGATTAGCCCTCTGGACCTATATCCACTGCATCAACAGCCTCTTCCTGAGCAGATTACAGAGGGGAGTCTGACATTTTTAATATGAATCGACTTGTTTACTTATTATCTAAGTATTATCCCAGTAATCACGCACCCAGAAGAGTTCCAAATGATTAAGAATACTGTAAGCCTAATTGGGTTTAAAGGCCAAAGGACCTATAAGCAACCCACTGAATTTGATTGCGTTGAAACAGTCAAGCATGAGGTATTTGAAGTATGCATGTCAGCCATCCCCAGACAGGCAAAGATATTGCCATTTCCGTTTCTTCCCATTGTCATTCTGCCTTGGTAAGGCAGCGTTCTGGATATTTTCTGTGCGTTATAGATGCCTTTACACTTCCCAGAAATGAAGTGATCCAAATTTTCCAAGATTCCAAGGCTTGGCACTTGTTGGTCGATTAAAAAAGATCCTAAATGACATCCAACATTTGTAGCTGGAAACATCATTACATCTGCTGAGCGATTTATTCAAAGCGCATGTCTTTCAACAGTAAGCTAACACAGGGATGCCGTGAGGAAATGCTGAAGCTGTTTATGTAATGTTATGCACGCTTCTATTGATAGTCATACATATGGAACATGAACCAAAATGTTTTATCCCAATAATTACGTAATTGTTGCCTTAACTACATTTATAGATATATTTAGAATCTACAATATAACAGGCTGTGAGAGGAAGGAAGCACACTACTTTCTGTTCTGGGGGTACTTGGTAAAAATTCTCTCTGGGTTGGATGTTGGAACATATTGTGGTGGAGGTGTTTTGGACTCTGGCTTTGACACTAATTGTCCACTCTCTGAAGTAGTCATGAGTGTAAGTGTTTGTACTATGAAGTGTGTTTCACACACACCGAGTCTGAGCCAGGGTCCTTGTGTTCAGCAGTGTAGCAGATAGGGAGAAAAAGGGTCCAGACTGCCAAGTCTGATACCTTTGATGACTGACGCAAGGCAGCCAGGCCTTAGGTCGTGCAAAAGCCCCTCTCTGTTCCTGTAGTGAGGGGGCGGCCTTGAAACAACCGCCCTCCACAGTCATGATCAGTTTAAACAAGCTAAAGCATTGTTTTGGAGCTTTGTTAACCATGTGCGATGTGCCTTTTCTATCAGGAAGAGGATAACGCCCCTCATGTTAACAATAGATGCAATCTGAGCTGTGGTGTTTGTGGGTGAGGTATTTGATGAAAAAGTAGCACCATTTTCTGTCAGGCATTGTTGTTCACACTATTATGCTGAAGATAGATTTGTTTTGAAAATACTCTGAAGATTATAACTGAGCAGTCGTTATACTCCAGGGCCCAAGAGCTTGGCACCCCATCACATTTCAGGCATTTTAGTTTGATGTGTCATCAGAAAGTCATAACTAAATTCCTCCGAGCCTCCCTGTGCAAATGAAATCGGTCATGCTTTTGGCAAATACAACACAAAATGTAACTAAATCCCCTTTCACAGTGTTGATAATTGTGAGGGCTGCTCGGCTGTACAAAGCTAATTGGCTAAGCCCCATCCGTCCCTGAGTCTTGCCCTCTGTGCCAGTGTGGATGAGGAGGAAACTACTCATCAGTGGTGATGTGTAAACCAGAGGTTGAAATGGTGAGTAAGGGCTGAGCAACAGCTTACTAACGCAAACCCCAGGCCTTCGTAGAATATGCCTTTTATGGGGTCTCTCTCTGTAAAGAGTCCAGCGGGGCATAGTTGCGAGGGACATGACTAAGGCCAGTAACAGAGCTGTTGGCAGAAGATGCTGTGGTTAGACCTACACAGAAACGAGCCTGTCAGCAATCGGTCTAAAAATAAGAAACCCTTAAGCAGGAAGGCTGCCTCAAGGAGTCTCTATCTTTTTGTGTTTAGATGGAGTGAGGAGTCCAGTGAGCGAGACTTATCTGTCGCTCTGTGTTGATGTGCTCCAACCTGGTATGCTCTGGGAATGCTTAAACCAACAGGGGATTCCCGAATCACAGCTGCTTTCTCCTGCTGGAATTATGTGTGAAATGTGTGGGTTTCTTTGCTTGTGGTTGTTGTTTTTCTTTCTCTTTCTCTGTCTCTATCTCTCTCTCTCTCCCTCCCGCCGTTCTTCCTTTCCAGGCATGGCTCTAAGACGGTTGGTGGAGGGGGAGAAAAGACAGAGCGAGTGAGTTCGCAATAGTGCGCTCACCGCCCACTCCCTCTCCAGTCTTCCTCTCTTGCTTCCTGTGGGATTGAAGAGGAGTATGGTTTTAACAGGGAGGGAGAAGGAGGTGGGGGGTTTCTTGGCTGGAAGGGGTTTCAATGGGGAGAATGTCTGGACGTAAAAGAGGAAGTGGGTTGAATGTTGGAACATTTCAGGAGAATGGTGGGTGCATTATTGGAATCTAAATGGGGTTGGGGGTAGCAGAGGTTTCGTGAGTTTGGGGTAGCAGGAGGGGGATTGTTCTGTGCCTTTCGGAGAACTAATGGACTTTCCAACAGGGCATTTGAGGGAATTATCTGGCTAATGATATGTATTGCTTGATTAGCCGCCATTTAGGGCCCGTTGTATTTTGGTCACAGCTGGAGAGTAGTAGGGGTGCAGCTGTGGTTAACTAACTCCAATAAATAATCTCGGTGCCCAGTAATTGATGCCTTTTTGCGCTTTCAATGTGTCTTCTATCATCTGGGATATCCGTCTCTTCTGTCATGGATATTATTATTGGGAAATGAATGCATCATTGAGTGCGTTTACATGGCCATTCATATTCCGAATATGAACGTATTCTGAATATGAGATGACTCATGTAAACACCATGTTCCATTTAGAATATCCCGAATAAGCCCTTGTTCTGAATATGAATATCCCGAATAAGGTAGCTGGAATATGCTGGTCATATTCAGCATATGGTCGCTTGTAAACACGTTATTCGGGATATGCCTTTAAATAGTAGTGCGCATGCTCAGGTTCAGTGGATGTCGTCTCGCCTAACCAAACGTTTAGTTAGACAGCGCAGCGCATATTCAGAATATAATGGATACAGGAATACTCATATTCAGGATATTAAATAGCCATGAAAACAGTTTATTCTGAATAAGACCTTATTCGGGATATACATCATATTCGGAATATGAATGGCCATGTAAACGCACT
>OMLI01015025.1:5740-21409 GCA_900302605.1 Rondeletia loricata
GAAAGCTCCGGGGACAGAAGGCCGGTTAAGGCTCCCATGTGCCCAGGATGGCGAGAGCTGCCAGGACTGGAAGCTAAACAGTTACAGATCGTCTGCAGGCTTTGTTCTGTGGCTTATGCATGGACAGATCGGAGCGATTACTGATGCTGCAGGACCTAGCAGAGCTCATTTATCTACGTTGCCAAGATAACACAGCTCACATCAGGATAGGTGATAAGACTACAAGTAGTAAACAACGCAGAATAATGATTGGGATGAAGATAATTGGTTTTTAATGAGACATTTCTCTGTGTGTGTGTGTGTGTGTGTGTGTATGTGTGTTTTTCAGGAGGAGGTGTGCCCCAACTCAGCAGGAGAGGCGGTCCAGAGGTGTGTGTGGTCATCAGCGGTCAACGTCAAGGACAAGTTTATTTATGTGACACAGCCAACCTTGGGCCGAGTGCTCATAGTTGACATCCAGTCTCAGAAGGCTGTCCAGGTAATGTTCAGACCAAATTGGAAAACAAAGTTCATGTCCATTTTGACTGCCACACTACCACAATGTGTAATGTGAAAGAGTTAACAATCTTACAAACAAAGTCGAATAATCTTTAGTATGTTTGTGCCTTTGTAAAAGTGAAGGTTCTCTCCCAGGGAACTGAAAGTCTCCTTCCATCTTTCCCAGCAAAGCTCAAGGTTGAAATATTCTTGAGAGGGGTTTTTTTTCTTCTTCTTCTATATGAATTATTTCTCAGAGTGTGGTGTCAGAAAACCATAATGTCCCTAAGTTGATAGAACACAACATATTTCACAAGAGCTGTCGATAAATCATCACTAGATATGGGCGTTTGCTTTGATTGATTTTGCTGAATGAAGGACACATTCTTTTCACCAAAATGTCCCCTTCGACTCAGGATTCATTTTGATACAATGCATTGTCCTTCATCCAGAAATGCAATTATCCGGGAGCGTTGGGCTTGGACGTGCTCAAACTTTCATCCGAACGTGTGTTTTTGGTTTTTCTTTTTGGAAACAGCTAGTACATGAGGGATGCATCATGCATGGACTTTTAATTTTGTACTTCAGTAATAATACACTTTATTGGTAATGTAGAACACTTTTCAAAACAGTGTGACAAAGACCATGAAGCAATAGTAAAAGTATTAAAAAAACAACAACTAATAAGACAGTAAAATAAAAATCAGACATGAACTAAAAAGAGCTACAATGGAAGACAACAGGACGAAAACTGGTCAAAATGTGTTTGATTACAGATGACAGGGCTTTGTCTCATCTGACCCATCTGGGTTGGGTTCTACTATATGAAAAAATCTGTTAGGTTTCTCACTTGTCTAAAGCCTTGGCAAAGCCATCACCTCTGCTCTGTTCCACTTGAGCTGACATTCTGTCAAATTTAGTTTATTCAGCTTCAAGATCAGCCTTCTCACCTTCAGTTCCAGTGCTAAGCCCCCACCTGACCCCTTTCATACACTGCAGCTGGCAATCCCAAGACTTAACCTCTTCTTTGATGCCGTAACCTGGCAAGCCCTCATAGATATTGTAACATGGCAATCCCTACACTTTTCTTCATAGCCCTAGAAGGCCACCCTGCAATGTATTTGTCCTGAGGGAATTTCAGTTTGCAAGGCTGGCCCAGAAAACAGCACACCTCATACACCACAGGGGACAACATAGCATTCACTAGTGAACAACATTTGGTGAAATCATCGGTGTCGCTGGGTTTCTGGGTGTGTCAGGTTAATCCCGGGTCGCTCAGATCCCTGCAGGTGCTTCTGACATCATGGTGGCTGTTTTCAGCTCACAAGGCTCTCAGGGACCTGCCGGTAATCAGGTTGTTGTCACATGCTCATTATTCCATTGCCTGGAGGTTTAGCTTCGTTGCATTATATTAGCAGTTGCTAATTAACCACCTGAACCTGCCTCCCATCTCATATAGTAAGGAATGAGAGCACTGCTCTTGGTTTCACTGCTTTCCATTTTCACCTTGAATTATTACTCTGTTTCAGATTGACATGTGTAAAGTAATAATAATGAGCAAATTGCATTTTCAAACGTGTAACCAATTAAATGCCCAGTGGACACTTTTTAATGACCAGATTGGTTTTTGCATGTTGTAACCAATGAATTGCAAAGTGTACACGATAAATCCTTGAAGTAGCCGTAATGCCTCCTGTTGGTTCATTTCTGACAGATCCACTGTCAGTGCGGAAGTTACACGGGCATATTGGCTGAGGATCTTGCTAATCCTCCTCAGCCAGAGAGAAGTTGTTAGTTAAAGGGAAACAGAACAACATGAACACCTGTTTCCTCAGATGACTACATGCTCTGAGATTAGTTGGGATTCAACAGATATTCTCATCTTCCCTGCAATGAACCTCTCCGGAGCTGTTCACTCTCACAGTAACACTATATATCTTACCCAGGTAAACAATGCTATTAGGATTTCATAGCAAAACAAACACATTATAGAAAGTAAGCTTGCAGTCTAAGGGGATTCAGGGGATACAGGATTGCAACACTTTTCTTGAAAGGCAATGATTGCTTTTTTGGTGCACTTGATGTAATAGCTACTGCATGCATTGCTCTCCCTTTTCCCTTTGAGCTTGCTGTCGATCTGCACTCAGGCGGACATAATGCATGAGAAGCACTTTACTGTCACATGCGACTCATCTTTTGTTCTGACTTGGAATATTTCAGCCAGGTCTCAAGGAATGGATACAGATTGAAAGCAATTACTTCGGTGTGGTATAGCAATTTCCTCTGTCGCCACTTGATTTGAAATGCAGCTCAACACCCAAACACCTCATACATAAAAAGCACACCTCCAGTCCACCTTGTTAAAAGAAGACTTTCTCCTGTCAACCCCAATGCATTAGTCTGCAGGGAAGTTTTCAAATGCATTACCACTGCACATCAAAGGAGATCTCTTCAAAAGCACGATCTAGATTGACTTGAATTGTTATTCTGTGGCCCTGTCATCTTTAAAGGCTTGGTTTGGTTATGTGTGCCCTTCCAGACGGTCAGCACCGACCCTTATCCTGTGAAGCTCCACTATGACAAATCCCACGACCAGGTGTGGCTGCTCAGCTGGGGAGACATGGAGAAGAACTTCCCTACTCTTCAGGTAACTCAGCCAATTACACGGTCACTCTAATTCACGGTTTATTGTATTCTAATATTATTTGACAAATCCTTTATTTTTCTGCTGCAGTTTGTTTATGGTTGATTTTAAAGTAACTTGTTTATAACAACACAACCAATTGACCTTACGATCGCCATCTTGGATGTGGGCATTCCAACGTGTTATACACATGAACGCCTCCAAGTTGTAGCAAAGAGGTGTCATCCTGTTCTTCCACCTTTTCCAGTATGACGTGAACACGGCATTAATCACTACATCTCTGGGATTTCATCTTTCAATAGTTAATTTGTGTGTCACGCCTGATGAGGAGGAATTAATACTCACTGATGTAAATATGACACCTATACATTTTGAAGATCATGTTCATTGCTACAAATAGAATAAAACGATATTCAGTGTAATTGGAATTTTGAAAAAATCCATTATAGGTTTGATTACTAGTGTCTGCCGAGAGACTTCAAACCCATCAATTCTAGTGTTATCAATGTTTTTTTTCAAAATGGCATAGTTGAATTACTGCTTGTCATTGGATGCACAGAAATTCATAACGTGGGGTTGTTAGCTGTTAGCTGTGGCAAGTTCCTTTGTGCATTGTGGCACAATTAAAGCAAACCCTGCCTACACACTCTTATACAAAAACAGGCACACGTCTGCAAACTTCCATGTGTGTGTAAACATATTGCTGTTGTTGGGTGAAAACCTTGTAGGCTATCTCCTAAATGTCAACTTTTCAGGAACTGAGAAAATCAGTCTTGTTTTTACCTTGATGACGACCATGCATTTTTTTGTTTACCTAATTGGTTTTGAAAAGGTTTCATAATGTAGAATCTTCTCAGCCTAAATAGGAGCATGCAAAACATGAACCTCAGTTAGGAGGTTTTCACCCAACAATACAATATTTAGACACCGCCAACAACAGCACACACTTCCACCGCCTCCCACTGTGATTCTGTCAGAGATGATGCAGGCAAACAGGTTTCATTTCAAAACGATGTATCCATCAGTCAATATTTAAAAAACACAGATTATTTTATGCCAAAACAAATGATGCAAATTAATAGTAACCTGTAAAGTGCTTTATTTTCATGCAAGCAATCATTTTATTGACATATTATATACATACATACTGTATATAGACAACTGTATGCTCATAATTCCCCCCTTGTGGTAAGGTTATATGGGGCTCATGTTATATAATCCACCCCCCCTCCCCTTCTGTGGTACACACCAGGTGATCAATCAGGCCAGTGGAAGGGTTTCCCACCACACCGTTCACACCCAGCCGGTCGGCAGGCGCTTCGATAGGGTGGATGACTTCTTCATGCCTGCCTCTAGCCTCATCATTAACCACATCAGGTATGTCAGTCAATGTGTGTGTGTGTGTGTGGGGGGGGGATCTACAGGGATGACACATGGATGACTTAGGTGTCAATGTTCTCACCACTTAACGGGTGAGTGGAACAACAAAACTGCGTATTCCTTTAAAGAGAGGAATCGGAGGGGGACCACTGTCTGACTCTAGAGAATCACTTTATGCTTGGCAGCAGCATCTCGCCTCCTCTCGAACATTTGAGCTCATCAGCAACAAAGCACAGACGTATGCAGAGCGTATCGATTTGGCCCCCGTGGTTTTGACGAGTCATGAGTAGTTGACACACTCGGGCTTAACTCGGATAGAGAAAGCTGGCGTGTTCCCAAACGCTTGGCTGGAGTCATGGAGAAGCCAGGTGCAAGCAGGACGCCTGGAGGATTTGAGGATGTTAACGGTCTCCTGGAGAGGAGGAGCAGCTAATTATACAGCTGTAATTAGATCCACCAAGACCTGCCCGGAAGATCTCAGGAAACTGGGGGCACTTTTTTGCAATTTTGTGTTTGAAAATTGCACTCTGTACCAGTCGGTTGCTTGTAATTTTGTGGTGATCTACGAATTTAAGCTTATCCTACTGTTGAATTCACTGTAAACCACTCTCATTAGTTAGTAATTGCCTAAAAAATTTAAGAAAATATATCACCGGAAAGCTGAAAACAAGCATTTGATGTCTAATTCTATCTGAGAAACGTACCATTCGATCTCACACCAAACTAGTTATGCAAGACGCCATACTGATGGTTGTGACTATTCCCAGTAACGGTGAGATTAAAATGCTCTCTCATTGTAAAGCTGCTATTCTGTTGACAGGCTACTAACTGGAATTGGTATGGCCGGGTGGCAATTACAGTGTAAGAAAAAAAAACATGTCATCCTTATTTTAGAATGAAGCATAATGTCAGCTTGAGCTTTACACACTAGGATATCTTTGTAAATGAACACTTAATGGCCTGCTTTAGACTGGAGATGTCTGACATGTGCATTGATGGAAAGGGTAGCCTTTATATGGCAAGGCCTGTAGCAACGGATAATGTAATAACCTGTCACAATGTAATAGAAATGTTGCTCTAAATGGGTCAAACATTTCACAAAACCTGTTAATTTCATTACATTAACCGGCAATTCTTACTTTTTAAGGGCAATACATATTTTAACCAATGATGCAATAACAACTAGTTAGTGGACCTGCAGCAACTAGTTATTACATCATCAGTTGCTACCAGGCCCTTTTTGGATAACAATCCCCTTAAATGACAGAGCTTACCGGGGCCAATGACGAACCTGCTTCTCAGTTGAGTCCAGGGACAGGATGGGGTACTAGTTAGAGAGACTGTCTTGTAACTAAAAGGTGACAGAGTCAGTCCCTCCAACAGCCAATGTGTGACCTGTCAAAGTGTCCTGCTGTTCTGGATAGGAGTGTCAGGTAAATGTTTAAGCTGTGGAATGTAAAGCCAAACCAGTCTTAAGCCAGGCTTAACTCATTATCTGACAGAGGGAAGTGGCACTACTGTAGAGACTCTGCTGTCTCTCCATGAAGTTTCATTACAAACCCAAAGTTTAACAGCGTAAAGGAAATTGTCATTTGTGTGTGTGTGTGTGTGTATGTGTGTATGTGTGTGTGTGTGTGCGCATGTCCCAGCATGTTTATATTTCGGCAACTATTGTTTGTTATTGCAGATCTTGTGAAAGTTGAACTGCTGCCTTGTGGGACTGTGATATATTGTTCTAGTTGTTTGTCTGTTGGCAGAAATACAGCATAGATGAGCTGATTTAGCAGATGAACAGTATGAGCAGTGTGAACACAAACACATGCTGCTATTTCCTGGGATTGTATAATGACAGGGGATTCCCCCAGCAGCCACGTTACAGCATACAGGAACCTCAGGGGGCCGATATTCATTAAAAACATTGACTTACAGTCAAGCAACTCTGCAAGTCAGCAGCACCACTGTTACCCTGCAGCTTAGCCCGCCCTCGCCTATTTTTCACATATTTTTAATCATTGCACAGACTGCCTTTTGGCAAAACAAGCAGAGGTAGATGTTTATTTCCTGTCTTAGCACTGGAGGATAGGTGAACAAGAATTGCTTTGTTATAGATATCTTCCACTTGTTTTGTTTTCTGTTCGTGAGTTTTGCCCTCAGGATCTTCAACTGAACTGCAGAGCCAACATTACTTTGGGGGTTAAGTGTTCAGACCTAGCCATTTCTAAGCTGAGAATCCTGACATAAAGATAAGAGGATAAAACGTGAAATAGCTTTAGTTCTGCAGAACCCTGTACTGTAGAATCAGTGAGGATCTTTGATGCATTAATCATGGGTAGAAACAACAACAGGCAGCTGTCAGTTTGGCTCAGAGCAGTTCGGGTCTGCCACTGATGCAGCCCAGCTGTGATCACATCACAGTGAGAGTCAAACAATGTTTGATTATAATTTTATCACACGTCAAAAATGCTAGCTGTTGGTGAAAATAATGTTTTCATAGTGGGATAAAGGCGCCATTGACCTTTAGCTCCCAAGCATGTTACCAATACATCACAGTTGGTGTACACGACCCACAGATCTGTCAAAACAGCCGCAATATTGAATAAAATACACGGCAAAACAATTGGTAGTGGTAATACTGGCCTAAATCATTCAGCCCTGTCTCTCTGTCAGTGGAACAAAAAGGCAATCTTAAAAAGTCAGTCATCCTAGAAATGAGTCTTAATATTATATTTCCCTTAAGATATGTAAAAAAAATGCTAGCGGGTTTTCTCCAGTGGAGTTTAAACAAGTCTTGAAACAAGGTAGAGCGTGCCAAATGTTTCAAGATAACGTCGCTTGATTTAAGAAAAGTCTTGAAACAAGGTGATTCGCATTGGAAGGAAGTGAAATCATCTCAGCCCTTGGGCATTTAATTTTTTCTCGTTTTAAGAAAAATACGACTCGATTCGAGTTCCCAGAGAAATTATTTATAAAGACGGACATGTTTTGCAGTGAGCCCCATACGACCCCATCCTCTCTTCTTTTATGACCTAAGTCCCCTGCCTCGCCTCCAGCGGACAGCCACAATCTCTGGATCAATGATTCCCTTCACAGGGCTGATAATGTGCTTTCAAACAGGCATTTTCTGTTCACATGAACAAACAGCTCGGTGTTCAAACGGCATAAAAGAAGATGAACGATAGCGAGACTGAAGTGTCTGTCAGCATCGATCAGCTGGTATTCACATTTAATTGAGGCTTGTCAGCTCCTTGCATGTTCTCCTTCTCCCCTGCTGAACTGCTGAAATGCAATGTGCCGTTATCAGACTCTTCGGGTTTTTGTAATGAGTAGTATTTTCACTGATTCATGGTCACGTACAAAACGGTTATCATTCTATTAGAGGGAAAGTGCTGGGTAGATGACATTCGACTGCCATGCTAAGATTGTTTGGGTCCAGAAGATGTCTGTTGAATTTGTTAAATGGAACCGCCCTTTCCTCTTAAAACCCTGTATTCAGTCTTTCTCAAAAGAGCCAACATTTTACAGCCAATAGAGACTCGCATCATCTGTGAAATCTATTTAGCCCTTCTAATGTAACGTATACACTGCAAAAATGTTTAAAAGTCGACAAATTCTGCCAATGAAATAATTTTCATGGTCTCCCAGTGAAAATCTGTGTATTTTCTTATTTCAGGTGACATTATCTTGATACGAGTGGATTGTACTGCCTTATTTCAAGATATTGTCAAATGTTGCAAGACAATTATTCAGACTACATTGGAAACAAAAGGAATCACCACAGTTCACTGGCAGATTTGTTTGCTTACTTTGAGAAAAATCAGATTTTAAGACTCAATACAAGATTAAATGACTTTTTTCTGTATCATCTGCATCTGGCTATCATTTAATCTCAATGATAAGAGACTTAATATTTATGAAATGTCCTCTTTTCTTTTTCTTCTTAGCTGGGAAGCTAGTGCAGACAATCTCAATATTTGTTATCTACTATGAGGTCACAGGTCAACTGTTGCTCTGACACTTGCACTATTGGCTGCTTATAGTTTTGTCAGCCTAGGAAATTAAGCTTACTTACAGCTAAATGCCTAAAATGTAAATACAATTCAACATTTCCATGAATGAATCCATTAAATGCATTATTATATCATTTTGACTTACATTTATTTTTATCGCCCACAGATTTGGCGTCATCCTCCATCGAAATGAGCCTGTTCTCCACAAAATTGACCTGGAGACTACATCGTACGTGAAAAACATCAGTTTGCGGGAGTATAACTGCATCCCCAAGTCTGTAGCCTACACCCACCTTGGTGGCTACTACTTTGTTAACTGCAGGCCTGACTCCACTGGCGCCACCCAGCCCCAACTTATCTTGGACAGTGTGACAGATGCTGTGATTGGCCAAAACGGCGACGTCACCGGCACGCCGTACGTGTCTCCAGACGGTCACTACTTGGTCACGGTGGACGACGGCGACGGCCTAATGAGGATCCAGATGATCTCGGTGCGGGGGGAGATCCGGGAGCCCTTCGACATCCACACCAACCTGCACCTTTCAGATCTGGCCTTCCAGCGCTCCTTCACCGAGGTCCATCAGTACAACGTGTTCGGAAGCTCCAGCCGTCAAACCGACGCTCTGTTCGTGGAGCTGAGCACCGGCAACGTCAAGATGATCAAGAGCTTGAAAGAGGCCACCAAGTCGTCCGAGTGGCCGTGGAGCACTAGGAACAGGGTAATGGCCGGCAGCGGACTGTTTGGACAGTACCTCATGACCCCGTCCAGAGAATCCCTCTTCATCCTGGACGGGCGACTCAACAAGCTCAACTGTGAGATCACTGATGTCCTCAAAGGCAACGTTGTGGTGTGGGTTGGGGAATCCTAGGTCATACATCAAGGCCCAATGATCAGTTTTTCTTAAAGGTACTGTTGCACTGAATTTCGTTGCAGATTTTTAATTTTGTGGGGGCGTGATAGAAAATACCACTGATTCCAAAACCAAATTGACCATTGGATTAGGGACCATTATCCAAAAACAAAAAAGAGAGATGGAGTCATTTACTGGCATTGTCTTCAAGCCAAGTAAATGTCTGTTGTTTTTCCACTGGGCGGTTTGACTCTTAGTCAACCTGAAGTTGCTTGCCGGTATCATTTTTTAGGTCATATGATGTGACGCAATTGATATGAATCAGTAAATAGGTGCACCTTAGCATTGTTAATCACAAGTTTGCTGCAAACTAGGTTGCATTTGGTGTTTGGGTCTGCTGTAGATAATCTCTGAAAACAAAATGTCTGTGAATTGGCAAATATATATATATATATATATATCTTGATTATCCCTCCTTGGTTAAGTTTCCCCATTCCCAACTTTTTCCTGTGCCTTCAAGGAAAACTCCCCCCCATCAGAGGAATTAGCGTAATTATTCCCAGTGTGACTGCAGATTACACCTCTTCCTTTGACACTCTGAGAGGCTCCTCACAAATCCTCGTCTCTCGTCCGTCTGTCTGTCCGACGCTGAGCCGTCCGAGTTTAATTAAAGAGCCCTTGCTGTGATCCCATCCCTTTTGAAGTGGAGACTGAGAGATTGCGTGGCTTATTATGATTGTGCGCTCTGCGACCTTTGATCCGAAAATATAACCAATTTTGGAAGGTTTTGAATGTGATTTTCTTTTTTTTAAGATTCAAGATGGAAAAAAATGAAAGTCAATGACAATGTTAGTTAAATTGTACCAGCTTCATACACGCTGCATTGTGAAATGAAATCTATTGAAATGTCCCTTAGCAACGAGTCAATAGGGCACTCGTGTGTGTGTGTGTGTGTGTGTGTGTGTGTGTGTGTGTGTGTGTGTGTGAAGAAAATCCCATCATAATTCCAATATCCCTGGACCAAAAAAAGCATCTTAGAATACAATAGAATGTACTGTGGAAAACATGCATTGTCTGCTCTGTTTGACAGTGTTTTTCAAATGGGTGTGTAGTGGTGAGCTAGCTCAGTGGGGGGTGGGGAGTGGGGAGGTGTGGTAGTGTGTAGAGGGCCTTTGAAGATAAGCTTTCAATATGAGACACTCCCAATTCTTTTTGAATGCTACTACAGTAGATATATAGCTGGAAGAATCTGTAATACATGATAGCTGGACACATTCTATGCATCTTCACCCTAGCACTCTATGTCAAACACAATGAGGAATTGAATTTCAATCGATCTCAAATTTAATATGGACTTTTGATGTATACAGATTATATACAGCCATTCTGCTTTTCCCGTTAAGACTTATTTGTGTATTGGTTTAGTTTACTTTGCCAACCCTTAAACCCCCGCTGTCCTGCTGACGACCTCTGACCTTTTCTCTATTGTGTTTTGTACATAGCGGCTGACTGTGAGTCCATTAACATAGTAGGTTCCATTCATGTACAGATTTACAAGGGTTCCGTTCACTTTCCGAGCGAAAAATAATCAGCACACTCCTTTTTAAGAAATGAAAACAACGCCACTGTCGTTTCCAACATGCTGTACCCAGCACATTGTGATCACCTGCACCGCTTTCACTTCCATATAGCCATGTCTTGTATGTTCATTCATGTGATCGTTATTTATGTAGAGAAAATACGCTTGTCATTTTACCCAACAATAAAACCTATACCATTAAAATCGGTTCCTTCTGTGTTCTTTTCCTTATTAGAACGACCTGCTGTAGCTTCTGGTACATTGACAAACACGCATTGACACGTTTCCTTGAAGAGCTGAAGCAGCCTGTTGACAATTATTATGCCGAAGAGACGCTACAATTTCAAGGTCAAGACGTGTCCCTGTTGGTAAATGTAGCTTACAGCAATGGCATACACAATATATAACCATAATTAACAAATTATAAAATACACAAACTCTCAAGACATTAAATGATACTACAGAAAAGAATGTAGATTGAATGACCAGGAAATATAGGGGAACATGGGCTGAAGAGTCTGTTATAATTAATTAGGCTTATGGCAAATGTGATAAAAGAGAATTTCCATGTTTAATTGAGCCTGTCGTTGCCTGAAGTTACGGCCTGAAGGAAGCAGCTCCAATCCTCCACACAAAGGGTGACTAAGAAAGTCTATGCTACTCTGGACTTTGTGTAAAACATGTCTTACACAGACATCATGTGGGATAAATGACACCTTAAATCGGTTTGATTCAGCCTGTGATTGCCTGAAGGCTAAATGAAACTGATTTAAGGGGAAAATCCACTTTAAAACACTTTAACAATGTTAAAAAAACAGCTACTGGAGACATACCTTGCATTTCTGGGACCATTAGTGCAGATTAGTGATGTCAGGTCAATATATTTCCAGTGCAGCGAGTAAAACATCAAGAGTAAACGTCAGGTTTTGGTGTCAGTCCCTCAGAATCAAACAGCAAACACTTCTTTCTAGAGCCGCCATTTTGCACCGACGTTCAACAATCATGCAGGGAGAAATCCATCGTAGAAGAGGCAGAGAGACCAATTTCTCCACCGACAGTAGCCTCAGTAGACCATAATGCAATGCAGCCACAAGACATGTTTCGATTTTTCTTGATTGGAAAAACTCTCTCTCTCTCTCGCTCTTACTATGCTATTGCTATTGCTCTCTCCACTTACACGTATAACCTACAGCTTCATTGAATTAAATATTTTCATCATATTTCTCCTAGCGATCCGTGTTCAGCCAGACTTGACTGCAGACTGCAACGTTTGAAATAGCTCCATGGGTAACATTCATGCTTAAAACGTATCTCTGAAATCCATATTGAGAGGTACTTCCATCTGAACAACCCTTACAGCAGATAAGCCTCTTCCACTTGTAATGAAAGTCTACCCCATTCAGCCACGTCTACTACAGAGCAGAACAGCTTCTCCCATTCTGAGCTGATGCAAATACAGTATGAATCATGTGATGTGTATGCCACTTGACCGAACAAGTGGACCTGCTGCTTATTCTCCATTTTCTCTCTGGGTAGTAATTACTGTATATCATCAACTGTGTTATAAAACCAGAATCACTTTCATCACTTTCACTTTGTCTTGGTGACATTGGTTCAGAGACATATTGACATATTTCACACGGTACAGGGACAGCAGGACCTCACATGCTTTACAGTGCAAAGTGACGGTGCAAAACATACAACGTACGGTAGCTTGTCCATGTCACTCTACATCCTGTGTACACGTTCTACATTCTGTGTGCATTCAATACAGAATACAGTATGGTTGACAGAGGATCATTTTTCACAAGCAGGAGCTATTGAAACATTTATGTGATATCAATATGTGATGCAAGACTCACTTGAGGAATGAAAGGAAAGGGGGTATATAAAATGTTTCTGCCCAGGAGCCAGGATTTTATTAGTTCAGTGCGTAAAAATCGTAGGTAGGAAACTACCTCTGGGATCATACGGGTCATGGCATCATTATATAACAATGTGGTCGCGTAAAAGCCATTTATTTGCCAGAACTACGATATTAAAAATTAAATTAAGAAATATTAATTTCCGTTAATGGCCATTGATTTTTTTTTTTATTATACAACATGGTTTTAACAGGTTTCAAAGGCCAAGGGTCATGAAATGCAGTTGACACATAAAATGACCATGTGCACTCTAAAACAAATACTCCACATTTGCAGTTGTGTGGTTTTTCTGCAACAGCAGTGTAAAGACACACGTGTAATTATGGCCCAAAGCTTTTGAATAGAGTCTTGCACTGTAACTTTGTTTCGGTTGATCTCTGGTGATGAACCGTGCCTAAGTCAGCCTCATCAAAGTCTGCAACCAACTCTCGTGATCACCATGCCGCACTGTGCTACTGATAAACGCTCCCTACTGTATTCTTCTCCCCACCGGTCCCAATTTATATTCATCTCTGAGTCACGGAGGCTGATAGTTTATATTAATATTCTTCCTTACTGAATTCCCTTTAATAAAACAGCCATGTGAATAGAAAAGAGGTCCTGGCAGTTCCTTAATTATCTATTGTCAGTCCTTTATCTTCCCTCGGTCACATGGGAGGGGTGCGGACTCCCCCCCCCCCACTCTCCTGTCTCGCCTCCATCTCATGCCCAGGAGGAGAATTTACTACCAGCCCTTCCCTCTCTCTATTACTCCATTCAAGCACGGTAATCACGTTGGTGGCTCCTTAATCATGTTGCTAGAGCCTGCCAACAGTACAACCTCTCTCCTCTGTCCATACCAAGGCACCCGATGACTGATTGAGGCCACTGGTAGTGCTGCCCTTTGTGCCAGCCGTAGATCCTCATCCTGCATTCCTGTGCCTGATCTCTCTCTCTAATCAATGTACCTCTTTATGGCTGTAGATGGTAGGAGTTTTAAAAAATTGATTTTCTATCGGGCAATGAAGCCCTCCAAAACCACAAAATGGACTTGCCATGCCAGTGCAGTAAGCAAAATGTAAATACATTAGGGTCTTAATTGGACTGACAAACATGCAAATTGGACTAAGCATATCAAAATGTTGTTCCTCTGCAAAGAACTCCTTCTGTGAGTCATAACCATAAGGACCTGTAATGTTTGAAGAGTTTTGTTCCATTAAAAATGTAAAAGTGACACCTACACCTCCATCTCGTCTGGACCCTCCTCTTGGTCTTGGTTCCCTTCAGCAGATGGGAGTTTTAGGCTTTTTTTAAAATCTGGAAACCATGGTAAGTTCACTTTCTTCACAAATTCTAGTACTTTTTAAAGGTTACTAGGTAAGTCCTTGGTCCTCAAAATGCTAATAGTTTTACACACTGGATACTCTATAGTCTAGATCCTGAATGATGAATTTAGGATGATTTTTTCAAAAATGGACGCTCATCCCTTTGGAAGTGAGCTCTTCTTATGTATAGATATTGGGGCATCTGGCAGCGGCAGCAGCCCACGGTGTGTGTGATAAGATGCTGACCGCAGATGCCCCGTCCCCTTTAGTTGTCCCATTGTCATGCTGAGCCGGCTGCCGTGACACCGAGGCCGAAGGACACCAGCGAGCACACAACAGTGACAGGGACGCAAGCAGAGTCCTGTCATCCAGACACACCCGAGTGATCCCGTTGTGATAGCGCCCAAGCCGACCGTGACAGAAGCCACCACCTCCGCTTAACATGCATCTTGTCTACCCTTTTGCTGTTACGTGTGCTCCAAAAGGCAGCAGAGCGAAGGAGGAACTTTGGGGAAATTACTGGAAGTTTACAGTTTGCAACATTTTGTCATAAAGTGACACAACAGTGCTGTAAGACTATTACATGTGCAAGCTTAATTAGCACATCAGTAATAGTATAATACAGTTTTTCACAATTGGCTACAAACATTTCTCAATACCGAGTTCGTTTGTCCATAAAATGCAATCAAACTCTCAAAACAATGAACACATGTCCCAAAATTAAAAAATTCAACCAAAACAGCAGATACTGTCATCTGCTGAGTAGAGTATTTGGTCACTACACTCTGACCCAGAAAACACTACAAGAACAGCTATCAGTACTGCAGTGAGCCTTTGTGTTAGTTTCAAAGTTTCAAGTTTTTATTGATCACATACACATGGCGTACATGGCAGTGAGATTTTTTGTTCCCATAGGCATCTCTCTTAATTTCCAACACACTATACACACTATATATATATATATATTAGGGGTGTCGCGATATACCGGTTTTGCGATAATCGTGATATTTAAAAACGGAAAATACTAATATCATGTAAATAATCCAGCTACGATATATCGTGACTGGATTATTTAACTTCAAGTGACTGTGTCAGTTGATAATCTGATGAATCTTATTTGTTGACTGCCATGAAAAATTCATTGCAATCAGTTGCTTTAAATTTTTTAAGAGAAAACAAACAAACGTTGGAGCAAAATAAAGTTAAAGACGCATTTTAAGTGATCGCATAATTTTTTTATGATTGCTATAGATATCGCGATAATATCGTTATCGTGATATTTTTTGCCATGATAATCGTATAGTGAAAATTTGATATCGTGACAGCCCTAATCTGTTTACATACAGGAATCTGTTGAGGTTAAAAACAGGTATGTGATGGCAGAGATGGAGAGGAGGAGCTTACTGGACACCTGCTGACGTCATGATCACATCTCCTGGTTCATAATCTGCCCCGAGGAAACTGCAGGGACACTCGCTCCTGGAAACACACACACACACACA
>OMLI01015028.1:0-14215 GCA_900302605.1 Rondeletia loricata
CCAATCAGATCAACAAACCATATGACGTAGTAGGATAACGCGGAAGCGATTGTAAACAAACCACAGATGCTCGGTTAGCATGCTAAATGCTACTTCCATGCTAACCGGGCATCTGCGGTTAGAAGCTCCTGCCCGCAGTTAGCTTTAGCCTAATGTTAACGTTACATAAACGTCTATGTTGTCTGTTGTCAGGCGTTTATGTAACATAACATACATCACGTTAAAAGTTTGATCTGATGTTATTGCAGCATCTACGCTGGGCCGGGTCCGGCTTCCGGATTCGGGCCGAGTAAATCAGTTCCCGGTCGCCGGAATAGGGCCGAACCACTGGTGGTTCGGAGTTAAACCAATAGTATGGAGCGTGTCCAGATGGATTTGTGAAACAAAGATTTGTGACACAAATCAACCATCTGGGAGACCCAGGTTATAAAGTTGCCACATGTAAAGGTGAATGTAGTCGCTGCTTCCTTAATTGACAGACGTGTCACACAGGAGTGGGCCTCTAAGAGCAGATGCCATTTCAAAATGTATACTAACCTTCACAGACAGTATTACCATAATCTAGTCTGAGATAGTATAAAATAACTACAGCACATGAAGTTGTTGAATTCTGGTCTATATGTCTGGATGAAGGAATAACGGAGTGGGATGTCAGTTTTTCATAGCACAGCTGTTGCAAGAAAATCTTTTAACTCCAATTCAGGTCACACTGACATGAGGGTTTGTGTGGTCATAAATGGTTTTTATCAAGTTTCATGACCTCAGGGCGCATGAAACCCATTCAGTACTCACTGTAGAATTTCAAAAATGCAGGAGTGTCCATTTGAAAATAAGGCCTTAATTCCTGAACAGTTTATTTAGCAAATTCAAGCTTTTCATCATGCGGCAATAGGAAGTTCAAAGTACCTAAATGAAAAAAAAGACAATCTGTATTTGTTTACTGACTACTGAGTGCACTTTTATCACTGTAATGTTTTTTTTTACCCCTTTATCTGAAAACGGGGGTGGGAATCGGGGAGCATCAATTGTGTCTGAGTGCTAACACTGAAAATGCTCTCCATTTTAGTGTCGTTTCTGTTGATGTACAAAAATGTACAGCACTATAAAACGAGAGAAGCATTAAAAGATTTTTACACTAATGTCTATGCCAAGCTACGTCATTGTGTTCTTTACAGTGGTATCTATACAAAGATTTCATTGGTTTATACCGAAACAACTACTTGACTACTTTGTATCTAGGCTATGAATGTGTGTGAGCGTAAGTGGCAAAAGTCCAAAGAAAGAATAAAACGGAGACTGTCTGCAATCATGTAACTTTCGTAATTGTACATGTTAATACAACAACTTCTAATACAGGGAGTGTTAAGTATTTTGTGAGGGTTAAAGGTTTGTAATGGTTTGCGGTTCCCATGATAAGACAGGGTATGAAAGATTGACATCTTTATGGTGCTCCACCACACTCATTCATCTTATTGTCTGTATCACATACAACTAGCAAATGACCTTTGAACTCAGAAAAACTCCCATCAAGTATAAAGACTAAAACGCAAAATATTAAAAGTTCATGGGAAGGGGAAAGTCTTTAAGGAACAAAAGACTCATCACTGCATTGAAAACAAGGAATTCTTGTTTTCAAGAATGTTGTCATGCTTTTATTATCTGATAACAAGGACAATATAAATGAGAGACATGGCAGAAGTTTAGGGCTTTGACCTTTGTTACATATTTTCAGCACAGACATACTAAGAAAAATGTCCGGAAAAGCATCCTTAGGGATTGAAGAACGCCAGGAAATAACAGTATTAACCTTGGATCCTTGGAGCAACCCACAAAAACATTGGACACAGAAAGCAATCATAGTGTTGAGAGGAAAGTCATTGTAAATAGATGGTGATTTCTATCTGACCTTCTTCCTGTCAACAAATGGATCAACATGTCTTGAAGGTTAAGAATGCCAATCAATAATCCTATAGAAAAGGAGAGTAAAGCGTGCAGTATAGGTACAAAAGGAACAGATGCATAAGATCAGCATATGATCTTTCATTGAGCATTTAGTGATTTTGTTCAGTAGATGACTATGTGTATAGATGTAGCCTACATGTGTATTGTTAGTAAAATCTCAGTAAAAGGCTTATTCTATTCATCATATTTTCTATCTCTATTTCTGTCTGTGGATACAAAGTGCCACATTAGGTGACCTTTGTTTTGAGAGTTTGTTCTAATAAAACCCCATCCAGAGAAAACATCACTGTGGACAGAAAAAACCCACCGCTTCACATCCTGCTTGTTATTTTAAATCAAAACATCACTCAAGGGAATTATTAAGGAATGTGTTTCAGCTGTGTAATATTGGCCAGTAACATATTCTAGTTGCTATTAAATCTCCCATGATACGACCTGTCATTTTAAAACCTCAAATGTGCTGTGACACCTCCAGATTTTGTAGTTGTCCTCTTTGACACGGGCTCATTAGGATAAATGAATCTTTCCATGGCGTTGTTACACATGAACCCCATTTAATACTGACGGCTGACTGGTTTTAATCTAATGGTTAGGTGTGGATAGCTGTGAATGCAAACCTTAGTTGAAAACCAAAAAAGCTTTCCCTAAACAGACCCCAAAATGTGAGACATTTTCACACATGCTTCTCAAAATCTATCTGTTATAATGGAATAGACCTCTGAGTAAAGGAGTATGAGTGGCTTTTTTCCAAATGGGTGACAAAGTCAATTTGGAGGCATTTCTGAAAAGGTCAGCAGAGGATGAGAATCAGAATCAGAATCAGAATCAGAATGCCTTTATTCGCCAAGTAGTTTTCACGTACAAGGAATTTGCTGTGGTTGTTGGTGCATACAGACAACATAAGAATAAGAATAATAAGAGTTAAAGCAGTAGTGCAAAAAAATAATAAAAATAAAAACAGTAGTGCAAAAAAACGTCAGAGCATAGATAAAATAAGTGGACTATAAATATGAATGAATGGAAGGGCTGAACAGTTGTGCAAGAGCTTAATATGGATAAAAATAGAATAGAGATATTTACAATACAGAATAGACTGGGGTTTAGGTGACCTGTACAGAGACACAGGTGGACTTGCAAATTGCTCAGAGGTAATATTTACATTTGTTTCTGTGTGCTGTGGGAGAAGAACCAATATTCACAGCCTTTCAAAAAGAAAACTGCAAGTGGTTCACATCCTTCTGGTTCACATTTGGATTTCTCTGGGATACAAATGTGATGATACAAATATGTTATTGAACAAAACGTCTTCTTGTGAACACAAAACAGTAAAAATCAGATGAGGTCCTTGAGGACGGGAGAGTGAATACATATGGCATTCTTGAATAGATGATTATGTCAGAGAGACGCTCAACTGCACTAAGTGCAGGTGTCAGGATGCGACAGCATAGCTGCTGCTTACTGAACAATGTAATAAATGTGTTTCAAAGATGACAAGCCACATGCAGCCACGTCATTTGGAAAAGACAAAATAAATATAACCCTTTTGTATTTCACTGGAAATGCTTTTTGAAAGCCCCACGCTGTACCTGCAGTATGGCACTCTGCTAAAATGTTATTGCCCACTGCTAGCTTTGTTTATATTGGAATGACTGAAGTCATATTCTTCATGCTCAAAACTGATAAACTGAGTTGTTGTTGAAACAACTGTCAGTATGTGGCATGTGTTATTCTGAGACTGTAAAAGGTTTGGAAAACAAAGAAGGAAAACAGATGGGTATTTTGAGTTACATAGACCAGACAGGTAATGAAAGTTGCAAAGAGCGGTGTAGTAATGCATTTCTATTATCCTCAGAAACCTGAGTGCGAAAAACTACACAACACAACAGTGAATGTAGAAAATTGGATTTTGTGTACTCAGCAGCCAACCCTGTGTAAGACAGGTCCTATTTAAAACCCACAGCACAGACTGGCAACACAAACAGGCAATCAGAAGCTAAATCAAAGAGAATTAAGTTCTTGATTATCCCACATGCCCTGAACTTGCTAATCTGCACCTGATAAACTCTCCACAACATGCTCTCACCTCTGTGGTCATTCAAGTATTTGCTTTTCCACCGTTCGTTTCAGGGTTTCTTCTATGTTTCTGTTTAAGTTGTTTATTGTGAGGATTTATTGTGTTTTATGCCTCACTGCAAACCAAATCTCCCATTTGGGCCAACAAAGTCTTGAACTCGGTTAACTCAGTGTAGAATGGCTTCACTCACACTTGACTTTTCAACCGTGTCTACATGGTCGTGTTTTATTATTGTGAGTAAATCATACTGGCAGATAGACTGATATAAGAGCAGAGTTTTCCTGCCAGAAGGTTTCTGCTCATCTGCTGTTAAGTTAGCCATTAATGAAGTGGTGTCAGGGTGAGTGATGTGTAACAAAGGGGTGCAGACGGGAGAAATCTTTCTTGTCTTTCATCATGACACTGGTAAACATATTTTTACATTTGTTACAGCTCAAGAACCACAGTTATACTTTGTCATTATATTATACAGCCAACAAAAAATATATATTATGTCTTGTGACCATAAAACAATAATAAACAAAGAGATGCAGTAGTAACATGTGTACCAGAGGAGCATACATTTTATGAGCTTGATATATGCCCATCCATGCAGATATAATTATACATAACCACTCCTCTTAAACCACTCAAAATATGATTTAAACATTCTGCACACCTGCACTGGAGAGGTGCTGACCACCACAGGCTAAAAAACCATCTTGTTAATAATCAACATTGCTTGATTTTTGTTCCAACTACTGTTTGAGGCACTGCAGTAGTGGGAGAGATGAAGTGTGAGAAGCAGAGATGGATTTCATCATTATTCAACGACACGTATTTGAATGCTTACAGTAAACTTTTAACCTTTATTCATACACAGAAAGTCAAGTGCACTCACACTCTCTTTCAGCACCAGCCTGCTTCACATTCATACATTCACACCTGAGAGCTGCCCAGTACAACCACAGTCTTCTACTGTCGGCCGCTGAGCAGCTCCACTGGAGCAGCTGGGGGCTGAGTGCCTTGCTCAAGGGCACCTTGAGCAAGTTTAAGAAGGGTGTGAGTGTTTCTTGCCAGTCCAGGATTTGAACCTTCCAGTCACAAGGCCGCTTCTCCAACCACCAGGCTACTGCATTTGGAACTTTGTGGGAGTAACTACATATCCCTAAACACTGTATACACCTACATGTTATATAAAGAGTTAAAGGGCAAAGCCACTAAATTTTACATATTATTAAGCCTATTCCCCAAGGTATTACTGTATCCAATACAAAAAAAATTAGTTTTCCCATCTCCATAATCTGTATCATAGTTGCCAACACCTTCTTTTTATCTGGGATTTAGCACTTAATTTACAGTTCCATTGAACATAATTTTGCCAGTAGTCAGAAGACAATTTACAGGGGACAAGGTCCGATAGGTAATTTTGTTTTGAGAGCTGAAGCAAACGAATCCTCACAGGTTTAGATAATGCTCTCTGGTTTCTGTTCCAGACTGAAGTGTCCTGGCCCACAGATATATGAATAATAAAATGAGTATTATCGGGCTGCCAGGCAGTGGATTTGACGAACAAAGCCTACACAATAATATTGAGACAATAATATTGTTCTTTCTTCCAGTTTGCCCATCAGAGGCCAAGGTTAACATTGTCAATATAGATGAAATTGGTAGTATAAACCCTGTAGGTTTCCTAGCTATAAAGTCATTATGTCATGTTGTGAAATATTTTAGTCCACCCAAGGAGGGAGATTTGACGTCATCCACACCTGCTATTTTGCAAATGATACAGCTGATGAATGGGATTGTTCTAGATTCAGTGTATCATTGACAAGTCAGCCTTCTGTTCCTCTTTGCTAATCTGTACTGTACATCTGTTCCCTAAAATAGCATTGATTAAATATGGTAGATTCTAAGAAAACTTTCAGTTTACATACTGTTAGACCAATATCACGAGTAAGCACTATTTTAACTTAAGTAGCCCTTTCATTCAGTGTTTTTGAGGTGCAGGAACAAGAGAAAGCCGACATCTGAGGGTTTAGATGGTCTGTATACTGGTTCAGTGTGGAATAATTGCTTTTTGTGTTCAGCTTATGCTTGTTCTGCTATCCATTGTCATCTCTTCATGACTCTGTAAAGCACTTTGTTTTTGTTGTTTTGAAAAGTGCTATATAAATAAAGTTGATTATTATTACTACTTTCAAAGGTCAGTTGCAAAGTAAGGTAGATAAACCTGAGCATCCTGCTTAAAGCTTCTTTCGTCCTGATGCATTTGGCAAGCACTATACCTGGAGAAACTGCATCCACAGTGAGTGTTTTGATGTATCAGTGTTGTAATAAATTTGAGTTGTGCATTGTGAATCTTTATCAAAGAAAATTCAAACCCGGCTGCAATTGTCTCTCGTAAATTTAAGGGATGTGTTTCAAAATGATCTAATTGATAATCTAATCAACTCTGACTTAGAATAGTCACAATAAAAGAGTCACAAAAATATTTTGAATTAACAATCACAAACATGGGGAACATTCAAATTATGACATTACAAAAAAACAACACACACACATTTAGTCTACAGCAAACACATGGAACGTGTGTGTGTCATAGCCTACCAATTACTGGATCATGTTCTTACGTCCTACACAAACAGGTCATTCCTGACTGAGACCATAACATTAGAGAAATATATGAAATGCAAAAAAAATGAGAAACTAGGAATATTTCAAATATGGGAAATACAGATTCCTCTCATCTCACAAAGTTTTTGTGGCTCATTTTCTGCTAGCAATTTCTGCTTCAAATATATGACTGTAATTGAAAAATCTCTATCTTAACTGAAGGAGGTTACAGATTATGAAAAGGCAAAAAAATCTAATTTTAAAAGCTTTGTGTTTAAAACCCTCATTCCTTTTCCCATAGAGAAATGGACAAAGGATTCAGGAGACTTATTGGGCAAAAAAGTAATGTCATGCTTTTGTGCCCTATACTGCATGTCATTGCTGCATTATAACTTTACTCTAGTGACTCAATACAGTCTCACTGATGTCATGAAACCTCATCCCCTTTTGCAGCATGATCACTTTTTGACCTCACTGTTTGACAGCATACAGAGGTGAGCGCCTCTGAAATTTCTTTGTAGGCTATATAGAAGTCATTTTCCTAGCATGACTGGATTTCCCCCCCACTGTGCATCCTTTCCTGCAAAGTCGAAGACCGAGGTGCTTCAAAATATTCATTACACTTGGAGAAACTACAGGGCTTCTGTTCTGAATGTGGAACTTGATGCATCATCGCCTCCTTTTCAAAAAGGAAAATGAAAAATTATCACACACTGAATGAGGCATTGTTATTGTTGCATGATATTTTATCTCTTCACTGAAATGCAATCTGCAGCAGTAGCTTGTTTTACAACATTCTCTTTGTAAAATGAACAGCACTAATATATGCTGTGTCATATTGCAGTTATACTCTATGCACTCAAATTGGTCAATTACATTACTCACCAGGAATACTGCAGCCTTCTGCTCTTGTCAGTTTTCATATTTCAAGTTTTTATGGTCATCTAAGATAAATAGTAAAGCTTCAGTTCACACAGAAATATATGCTATTTATTACCTTTACAGTCTGAAAGGCCACAAGGGCATCCTGATGGCTTTCTATGTATTTGTCAATCAGCAATTAAGCTGGCTGATCACGATATCTAAAATAATCATCTCAACTGAAACAACATGGTATATTTACAAAAACACAACCACTTAGATCAAATTAAAAAGGCACTATTTTGTCAACAAATTAAAGAAAATCAACTTCTGAAATAATATCCTGTCTAAATGGAATAATCCATCACAGTTGACGGTATGACACAAAGCACTGCTGTCCATTGTTACACCAAGAAACAACTTTCCAGTCACCGCACTCGGAGCATTTCCACCTAGACACACCCTGCTGCATCCGCCGTGTCGTTCTCCAAAGACAGGCCAGTGTCCGACACCGTCACAGCAGACATCGTCAGTAGGCTGAGAGACCCTGGGCTTGACCTGTTGCTTTAAAGCTGCTTTTGAATCTGAAGAAACTGAGAATTGGGCAATCATAACTCAGGCCTTATTGACTGCTGAGAGAGTACCTGCCTTTTCAGTGACATTGCTTTGACCACGAGGAGGTTGCAATCTCATCTGTACATTAGCCGTGAATTGGCAATGCACAGATCGAGAATGTTTCTAAAGAAAGTCTTGCGTAGCTTCGAGGGTTCAGAGATTCCGAGAGATTGATGTCTGCCTTTTTTTGAGTACAGGCAAAGATGACGGATGGGTAAGGATTTCAACCCTCCTCTTGGCCTTTGTATGAAACTGTCAGACAGACTCCAATGGCTATGTTCCATGTCTCTTCATGTCACTTCATGTCAATCACTCCTTCCTGGGAAACACAGCTAGCTGTATGTTCCCAGGCCTTGTTTTGCCTAGTACTTGCCATTCACAAATGTGCTCACTGAATCCAGACACACTGAGCCTCATCTGTAGGGACTTCCATCGGGTTGAAATCAATGAAGAAGGAATCACAAAACCAACAGTGGGTTCTGGCTGCTTTGTGGTCCTGCAGTGTGTAGTGACAGCCACGTCTCCATAAAACCGATCCTGTACACCCTCGGTGCATCCTCTGTCAAAGAAATGTAGCGTCTCCCTGGTACAGTAGCCAGTCTTGGACAATACCTGAAGAACTGCAACAGCTTAAATCCGAACATCTCTGGCTTATTGAAGTATTAAGAAAGATCTCCTGCTTCTGCACACACATTTCCCACTGTGATTTCAGCTGTGCTTTGTTGTCTGGTGGTATGAGGAGACGCAGCCAACACAGCATGTTTAACAAAGAGCAGATCCGGTAGAAGTAATCACTGCTCCGATTTGTGCGCTGTAATTGAAATGAAGGAGCCAGCGGAGCGAGTGGACAATTCTCGCAGATAAAACATCTGCCACAGCTGGAACGCGTGAGTCACAATGCCAGTGGTCTTCAAAGCAAAAAATGTCAAAAACACCCATGCAGAGTAGGGAGCCAGCCAGTGGATAGACACAACAGGTGGTCTGTTCAGCAACATGTGCAATCATTTTATCAGGAAATAGCATATTAGAATATTGAAGGGGGATGTTTCCACATTCTGGCACAAAGAACACCAGGTCAGAGATCTGAAAAACCTTTATATCCGTCTTCTCCCAAGATTCCTATAGGCTTGTAGGTGTATAAAATCTGTCTTCTTGTGCAGGCATGGAAACGATTACATCATTCTGACCTCTTCACTTTCTTATTTTCGGGATATTCTGTTGTGATAATGTTCCATCTTTCAGCTCATAGAGAAGCAGATTTTTCAGGTTCTGGTTTTGAAGTGCTGTATAGGTTATCATCATCCAAGTCACTCCAGTCTTCCATCTCAGATTTTTAGGCGTACATAGTGCAATACCAACAGCACAATATCACGGGGGATATTTATCTGTAGCAGCTGTAAGAAGAAAAAAACATACATCACAATGCATTCAAGGCACACACACAAAAGATTGAAATTTCGATCAATGTGGTAAATCATTTTCTTTCAGGCTTGGCCAACCCTGTTTACAAACTCACACAGACCCTTCAGTTAATTTCACTGTCTGAAGACTCCAGGGATCCATAAAATTCTGACATTGCATCTTCTTTAACCAACACAAACTTCTCTCCTTCTTGCGTCACAACAAACTTTTCAATGTCTTCACACGGTGTGAGAGAGGAAGACTCCTCTATGTCTTCTTTCATCTGGTCTGGTAAACGTAGTGCCTGAGGAGGTGAACAATTGTAGAAAAGAAATTTAAAAAATGCATATTTAAAATTTTTGAAATCACAAACGTTTTGAAGAGCAAGTGGATGAAGCTATAAACCTCCCTCCAAATCCTTTCACTTACTCTCACAGGTACTACAAGCCTACAGATCTACTCACCTGTTCAGTAAGTCCATGTGTATTGGATATGCTAGCAGAGGGGGAGACATCAGGCTCTTCTTTAATTGTAACACACTGTATTTCTCCAAATGCTTGGTGGCTGTCTTGTATCAGAAATTCCTCTGTCTCCACCTTCACTTGTAATTCCCCGTGCAGTGATTGATATTCCTAGAAGGCACCAAAGTTCATAAGGTTAAGGCTGTCTGAGCTGATATCCAATCGAAACAGCCCAAAATATAGACAAGGGGTGAGTAAATTTGCTAAATAACGCTCTAGTGTTATACATAGATAAATGACTATGTGATAACTAAATTGGTTTATTACTAAGAGAAACATCATACATAAAAAAACTAGCTTGGTGGCTGTGATGAAATCAAACCTGATCAAACTCCAAGCAATCTGCCATTTCATATCCTCCAGTGGTCTCTGCCAGCTTGTCACAGGAGATCTGCACACGGTCTATCAACACACATAAAACCATATGTGCAACAAATGTTCGCTGTCTTGACAATTAGCAAGCAAACGTATGAACCACACAAATAACATCTTGCAGGAATGAAATTAATAAATTAACTTCTATTATACACAGAAAGAGAAGGGACAGAAGACAGCCTTAATTTAATTAAGGGAACAATTATGAAGCAGACCTCCTAAATGTCTTTACTCCAGTGACCACAAGGTTTAGTTCTATGTGACTCACTGACTACACCCACATAATTTACCAGACCAATATCTTGTAACTCCATTTACATATGGTAGAAAGCTTAGGAGTATTTTTTTTTTTTAAAGGACAGTGGACAATCCACCCCGCTTGGAATGAAACCTGAGAAGGAGAGTAGGGGAGGAACAGGAGAGAAGGTTGTAGTGGGATTCAATCCCAGACCAGCAGGGTCGTGTCATGGATGTATTATATAATGGATGAGGTGAAGAAAAATGGCGGCCCATTCATTCCAACGAAAGCTGCTAACCCAGCGCATACGCCGAAAAAGTTTCTACGACTCCTACTTCCATGTTCACATGTGCATTAGGGTCTTTCTTTGGCTCACATGAACGAGTCTAGTCCATGGATGCATTGGTTTACAGTGCACAGAAAGAAAAGCCTTGATACGGCTATTGGTGGCATTTAAAACATTTTGGAGTTAATGGTTTAAAAGCTGATAATTAAAATAGTCCTTTTTGAATTTGTGCAATGCCCAGAATTTTCCCCCCGCCGTTTTACAGGCTTTTCTTTTCTAATGTATCCCTATGGGAATAAGTATTTTTGGGCCCCATGGCGTCACGTGACTTGCAGTTCCGAGCTTGGCCACTACGCCAAAATCGCATCACAGCCCAAAGCTGTTCCTGGGGGCTTGGGTCATGTAAGGATCCAGACTGACACAAGGGTTCTCACCACTACACCATCACTGGTATAAAAAGAGCCACTCAAAATCAGGCTGCTTAAAGCGTCATTTCAGAACAAAAAACGATTCCTAATTTGACACACACACCTCTGACATACATAGCACACTTGTAGTTCATTTTCTGGCAAAACTTAATTGGTATAATGATATACAGTACATTTGTTTTTACCTTTGAAGATTCTATTTTCTAGTTTCTTGCTTCTCTTGTGTTGCCCACACCCTGCCTGGCCATCAGAGGTGAAATACTGGTCACCCATATTAACAGAGGGTATCCAGTCAGGATTTGAGACATCATATAATGTGGCTGGGGCACCTGAAAAATTTAATAGATCGAGTTAACACCAGTGTTTCCTACACACACATTGAGATACAGTATCTGTGGCACTCCAACACAATATCAGACAGACCCGCCACAAACAGATTTCCCAAAATAACATAATCAACAGTACTTTTGCAGTAGAAAGTCTTTTCCACTGCAATGTGTGTAGGGTATATTATGCACTCCAGCCTACCCCAAATAAGGTAACCCAAGAACCTGTTGGAAACACACAGCACACTCTACTTTCTGCTTGCATTATCACTGTAGAAAGTATTTTTTTTAAATATAACTCCAAGCAATGTCTTTGATATGTCAGTAACTGTTTCAGCAACTCACTCTTTTAAATTGGTTTGTGTACTACTCCCAGATCATAAATTCAATTAATCTAACTGGGCAACACATGAAAAAATTTAAATACAATCCTTCCACAACCACACGAAAATACTCTGATTAGTGATGGCTACATATCTTTAGATAGTGGTCACATGAAATGATGATTGGGTTATTCTTTTGCACCTTGCAGCATCAAGCTCAATTAAGTCTCTGAGGCGTTACTGAACGGCCCATGGGCTGATTACCTAATGTATAGGTAAACTGCTAGTAGGGGTGGGTCGACTGATCGGACAAAACAAGTTATTCGGTACAGTTATTGTGTACGGTTCTCCGAGTACGATTGCCATCTGATCGTTTTGGGCTTCCACCCGTGATCGGTACACTGAACAAAACTAGAATAGCCCTTAGGGATTATTAGACCACCAAAGTGTTGTCGTCATTTCGGGGATGCTGGATCATGTTCGGTTCCTTTTATTAACAATGAAAGAAATCCATATTAAATCCAAAGACCTTAAGCAAAATAATCAGTCTTGGCGTCGGACGTAGTTAGAGGCAATCATTTTACACCCCTATTAATTTCCCCATTAGTCTGACATGGCTAGCTATTAGACAACGATAGACAATGGAGGTTTGGATGTTATGGATTTTTAAACAATAAATAATACTTAATTGCAATTAATTTAAAAAATAAAAATGTAACACAACCTAAGTACGGTAGCCTACCTTTTTAGTAAAGTTGGTGGCATTGAAACCGGCCTGCTGAAATGCAATTTCTCTGTGGATAAGATACCAATTAAATTGGCCAGATTTTATAAACAAGCACTAATGCATGGACTAATGCATTAGCTTATAAACACAATTTCTCTCCACATAGACCTAAATTCATTTATTTTATCATTGTTTTTTGGAGTGATATGCAAAATGTTCTGTCCAAAAAAAACTGGCCAAGTGATTGCTCTGTGTGTAAATGATATTATTTATTTTGATAATAATGTAATGGAGAAGGATGTTGTTTATTTAACTCACCTGTTTATAATTCTTGGTAAATTTTATATCCACAAAAAGAAATGGACTAACTCAAAACTTAACTTTACCCACTTTACTGGTGAAATGAAGCATTATAGCACTACTTTAGGTAAGATAAGGCACTTTCCTCTTTTTGTTGTTGTATTTTTTATTTGTAAATGTGTTCTGTTAATGTGTTCAATGAAAAACAAAAACAAAACTATGTCAGCGGTGACGTCAGCTAAGTGAACATCACGTGATAAAAACGTCGTCTGGCATACGGAAGTGCTAACATTAGCCACTTAGCTTAGCAGCTAACCAAACAACTGCTTATTCAGGATACGCTTAGAGAGCGTGCTGTCATTAGATATACCTAATAAACACCTACATCGATTAGCTTAGATGTTGATATTACGCTGCCACCACTGGTAATACTACGCAGATGGAAGCATTGAGTTCGCCGACTGACTAACTTTATGATTCGCTTATGAGACGTCACTTACCCGTAATGAAGTGATCAGAGCAGATACGGTATTGATCATACTGATAGTGGTAGTTGCTCTGCTTCAGGTTCAGGTTCTTCCTCCTGAGCGCTTGCAGCCAGCCTGCTCGTCGTTTGATGGTCAACAGACGCGTCTTCTCGCCTTGGTGGCTCACTATGCTCGGTATTCTATAAAATGACTTCTTAAGCCCTTTCCCAGATCGATTTGAGCACCCTACCACCGCACAGAAATTAGGCATTTTTGCCGCTACGTCCGCTACCTCTACTGTACCTTTTCATTGTTTTGTTGTCACTCTTCCAACATGGCGGTGCGCCCTCGTAACTATTGGCAACCACTGTCCTAACAGTCCGTGACAGGTCATCACGAGGACACCACTACGGGAAGCAACAAGCAATTTGTACACACATAATTTGCACTGCAATATCAATAAATGACCAATCTTGCATCTTGATGTCATAACTTTATGTTGATGCAAGAGCATTTACATTTGGTATTAGACATTTAAATAAAATCAACTTTACTGTCAACACATTGTCATATGAAGAACTGTTTAATTTAAGCTGCCATTCTGTCCAACCTCTGAGAGTACTGTGGGAATCTCAGGTGCATCATGATACATACAGTACAGTGCATACAGTACAGATGTGCTACAAGATCTTCCCTATTAAAACTAAATGGAACTT